>SJYQ01084716.1:92990-147194 GCA_006410935.1 Redunca redunca
ACTATCCAATTTTCATACTATACATAATTCTTAGTTGATAACAAAAGAACTGCTAAAATCATATCTTAAAATAAACAATACTAAATTCAGTTCTAAATGGAGAATTTTCAAATACTGAAATCATTATTATGAATAATGACATCACAATGATGTAAACTTTTAAGAAAATATAAACTTAAGACAAATCACATGGGAGTGATTTATCCTGGCTAAAATATTTCACCAAATAATTTGAGGCTAACATAATTAATGACATGCAGATTGTATCTCAAAATGTATTTTTCTAGAAGGATAGAAGACTAAAGTTTGATTAATAGTGTGGATATATACCTCAGAACTGATGTCAGCTGAAGCAGAAATATTTTAGCTTATGGGAATTAAAACAGGAGCATAGAGTATGTGGAATGTTTAAATTACTTCCAACAGATTTTAATGAGTCCCTAATATTAATCTACAGTCCTAACTAACTCTTATGCTGGGAGCTGTTACTATGCCAGACAAATTTTGTTAGCTTGGAAATAGTTTCCTTAAACAAAGCAGTTATAAGTATCATTACCTGCCCTACAGTGACAGATTATATGAGCAGATTATTATTTTTTATTATTTCAAAATTATTTTTAATGTAAAGTATTTTTTATCCAACACTAGGAAGAAGGGTATCAAACTTTATTTCCTTAGAACTTTCAATTAATAAAAAATTAAAAATTTTCCCATGATACTAAAGACTAAACCCCAATAATTTATCTACTTTGGACCTAAGTATTCTCATGAAATTTGTTATTTGGAGGGGAGAGGAAAAAAAGGTAGAACTTTAATTTCTTAATAATAATAATATTATTACTACTATAGAAAATACAAATGACTCAGCACTAACGGTGAACTTTAGCTATACCTTTCGTCTTAGGGCAAAGTATAGTTTAAGATAGGAGCAGGAAGTAGAGAAAAGCAATGATACATAATTTTGCCTTCTTGGGTCATTTCTACTTGAAAGCATTACTTGAATGAAATTTTCATCAAAGGGTGAAAAAAAACATCTTTTAGAAATTTTAAGTATCTCTCTAGGACACATACCACCAGCTTCCCATTTGTTGAGAGAGTCACCTGTGCTTTGGACAAAATATCCGAGGGTTTATGTTTTCATCAGTGAGTCACATTTGAAATAAAACAGATTAGATGTTTGTTGGAAGCAGTAGTTTATACAACTGAGCGACCTATTTATACTAAATCTTTACAAACAGAACCTACATTATTTAAACCCCAAGACCCCTCAAGACCCAGAGTCACCTACCTGGCAGACCCAATTTTTGTGACCAGTCAATTTATAGGCAAAGCGAAAGAAACATGTGAACTGGATAAAATAACCATATGTCCCCACTGGAAGCCCCATTACTTGAATCATTTAAACCTTGCTGGACAAAGCACCAGGAGAATTTGCTGTAGGAAACAAACCTACACGAATGAGGCAGGGAAGAAATGACCTAATAGTAAATCTCCCTTCTGCTCTAATTTCTATGGTTCTGTGTTAAGAAAGGCTGTGCTACCACAATGTTGTGAAAGCTTATGCCTCAACAAGAGGGCATTTCTTATTTAAAAACAAAAACCCAACAGTTCATAATTTAACATGTAAGTTGCCATCATCTAAAGGCAAGGACACTTTAGGGCAATTTTCCCTGGGAACAGCACTTTCATGATACAATGGAAAGTGTTGCTTTTCCCCTCATTCAAGAACTTAAATGCCAGTAAAAGAGTGTGTCTCTAGTTTGAATTTTGTTTGCTGGCTACTGAAACTTAGGGAAGCCTCTCCCACACCGCTAGCTGCTTATAATACCAGTGGTATCCTTTGATTTTATTCAATGTGAAACCCAGTGTAGACAGTAAAGGGAGGCATTGTTGGCCCAGCCTGGGAGTCTACTTGGTCTGCGTTTTGATGGTGCCCATTCTGCCTCAGTTTATGTCAGGAGGAAGTACTTATCAGGTGCATATCCTTAGCTGGAATAAGGTACACACTGAGGTAGAGAACATTTAGTGTGTGCACAGGCAAGCAGGCAGGAGAGGGGAGTGGATGGAGTTATTTTGCATACATAAATGTAAAAGTACATGGCTCTTCTCTCTAGATATTTATTCATGGAGGAACTGAATTGGGGGGTCAAGATACAGAAAAAATATTTTTATGAACTGCAATTATTTTATGGTTATTATTGATTTCAAATGAAAGGTTGCTATTTATCCTGAAGTTGGTATAAGTCCTGATTTGGATGTTTCTAGCATCACATTTTCTGCCTTTTGATTTTAAGTGCAAGTTTGTGCATAGAGGAGCCTGCAAGTATGTGAGGGCAAGCATGCGTGCATGGTTGGGACTGAAGGCAGGTAATGAGAGGGAGGGAGTGACCCATTTAATATTGTTACCTAGTTTTGAAAATCTTGGGATTTTTAGCTGTTTTTACTCCAATGAAAAGTATAAGCCACACGTTTCACATTGATGTCACCGGTTCACCACTGAAAACCAACTTTGTTCTTTTTTTTGGTAGAGGGGGTACTGTTTAACATTTAGAAACTTTATAATGTTTCAACACTCTTTCTCCCCTGAGTAGTTTTGCATGCTAGGCATCAAAACTTCACTCTTTATGTAGGTAACAAGGCCGAGTTTAGATATAACCTCAGGATAGATTTATAAAGGCAACTTTCCTCCCATCCCCTTAAAAAGAGGCAAACGGTATTATTGCAAATAACCTTTAAGATAATTAACTGACAATGCTGCAACTAGCATAAAATCTTCCTTCGGGCGACACCTCATTTAAGTGTTACTGGCACAAAGTGGAGACAGATTGTGCATCACCACTGCAATATTTACACAGCAGAAACCCACAGAGCAGGAAACGCGAGGCTCAATGATGCACTAAATTAGGAACAACCGTACTCCAGTGTTAATTTGCTTTCCATTCGATCCAAATCTCAGGTCCAGAAATTGGTACTAACACACAGACAACCTCCCACTCTTAAATGACTAAACCGGAGGAGATTTTTGTACTCCCCCCCACCAAATTAAAATAACTTGAAATTTATTTCTTCTCTCCCCAAGAATCATTCGATCAAACTGTGTTTATTTCATTACAACTTGCTCTCATTTTGATCTAAAATTATTTTCATATGAATGCCGCATTGGGGTCTGTAGAGTAAAACTAAACAGACTTCTATTTTCTCAAAGGCTGCCAGTATAGTTTATGAAAAGAATAAAATGGGAAACTTGGGAGACAGTGAGTGAAATATTTAGGAACGAGCAACAAATTTACCTTAAATGAATTTCTCACTGATAAATGATGTCCCCGTCTAAGCCCACACAAATCCTCCTCCCCCAAATAGGAGTTTTTTTAGAACCATGCAAACAATATGTATTTTTTCATTCTTCTCCACAGTATTTTAAACATGAGTTTCACCCACCATTTCGGGGCATTTTAACATGTTTACCTTTCCTAATTGTTGATGTTCTTTAAAAGCAGCAATCAGTTCTTCAGCCCACTTAATTTTTTCAGCAGAAGGAGAAAACTGCTCCTGGACCACTGCGATTTGGTTCGGGTGTATCACCTGCTTACCTACAAGAAGATTAATAACACCGGAAGCACAAAACAACAAACAGATGTTCAAACAAAATGTCTCAACCGCGCCAGGCTCCTGAATGCCTGCCTCACAGACTGTATGTAAAATAAGTCATTCTGTTTAGAACTTTTTAAAAAGAAAATGACCACAGTCAGGCAGGCCTTTCCAGAATACCACAGAAGAACAAATACAACAATGGCAGTAATTGTGTTTTGGATGCTATAGAAATGTCACCTTAGTGCAGATAATCTCTCATTTTTAGTTACAGGTGGATTGACCAGGCAGCTCACTGATTGACTGCTTTGGCTGGAACTTTAAAGGATAATGTCTGCAAATTAGAACAATTATTTTGAATTAAGTAGAAAAAACTACATGTTCATTCTTTCCAATTCTGTAAGTTGTCTTTGGCTTTTTCTGTACCATTATTCCACCTTCCATGATTTCTTTTAAAAGCGGTCTGTCGGTTTTCATAGAGCTTATAGAAGCAGGTGCTATAACTACATTAATATCAAATGGTGTCTTACAATAATANCATTGCTGTTTCATTCTTATCTGAGAGCATACTAATAAAACATTAAAATCCTATATAAATTTCTGGGAACAAATAACATCAGTGATGACAAATGAGTTTTTTCAATATCAGATACTGAAATCATATTTAAGTAATCTAACAGTTGTTACAATGTGATCAATAAAGGATGTCAGTTTGGTTGTCATTGTGTACTAATTGTTGGTCCTGAATTTTATAATTTATGTACACAACTTACACTGTGGGGTAAAAAGCCAGATTTCATGGGAACTTCTTGGTACAGATACCATAAATTGAGAAGCAAAACTTAAACTATTTACAATGCTGTGAAACTATGGAGGCTTTCAAGTAGCCATATTTTGGTAATGAGGCTAATTTTAAGATATGTGTTAAGTTTTAGAAATTTATGAACCTCCATATGTGAAGTTATCTTTCATTGATCTTCTATATCCCAACAACTGAACGGCAGACTTTAATGCCATGTGGGAGTGAAGCAAATATTTTATACAGAAGAGTTGTTATTGACAAGTTACTGAGAGGGTGCAAAATTGGAAGACATTAAAATTTATGACCATGAAATCCTTTTTACAGTACCACTTGATATATCGTGCTTTAAATCAATACCTGTCAAGTCTTTTAGGTAACTGTATGACGGTGTCATTTTTGTCTTCTACAAAAGACTGCAAAAAAGAAGAAAACCCATAGAGCTTCATATTTATAATCTTTCTTCTCAGCATGTAGTACTGGAATAACTGTGATGCCTAAGTCAGCTGTTAAAGCTTTATTCCAAGATTTATTTTTGGTTTCTTTTTATAAAAATAATTCCTAAAGTTAATAGTCATTTATATAGCTAATGCATTGATTTAAAATCAGTCTACATGGATTGCGGCCCTGTGAAACAACGATTACAGAAGAGAAACTGTAACCTGCTGTCTGAGGCATGGTTACGTGTCACAGAAGTACAACTCATTAAAAAAAAAATCTAATATTTTAAAGCCTGGAAAATTCTTATAGCATAGATCCTTATCAGTGTTACAGACAACACAATACTTCATTGAATTCTAAAACTTTCAGTCTTTTGCTTCAAATAGGGTACGCAGTTCTCTTTTCCTGCCCTCCCTCCTTCCTTCCCCTTTTCTTCCTTCTTTCCTTTTCTCCCTTTTTGTGCAAAGCTCAAAGTATGGGCAATTACATGACAAATAATTAGGACAAACAGATCATGAGTGGTGTAAAATGCTCATTAAAGCATTCGTTGTTTAAAAATACTACCAGTAATCTCCTATCTTATTATCAGACCAATCACCTTTTATTGGTGTATAGAAATAACGTTGGGACAAGAAAGACCTTTCTTTCTAAAAATTGCAAGATGGCTCTGAAGTTTTTAGCTCCCTACTTTCCTGACTTGTTCCCTTGAATGTATAATGGGCACTGTACCCTCCCTGCCTCCCCCTCCCTTCCATTTCCATTTTTTTGTGTGTGATTTAATACTCCCTGTTGTTGAGAAACAATGGTGCCAAGTCTGTAAGCTCCTCACACTGAGTTGGGCACAGTCTGGAAATTTAAATCTGATTTGAAATAACTCGTCTGCTACGATCGAATTAGGGACCAATTTAATTCAGTCCTCTCTCTTGGAGAAACTCGAAAACTCTCTTACAAGTTCTGGAGCAAACACTTACCCTGGAGGAAGCAGAGGACACCCAGGTTATCCTGAGTGATGATCAGAGAGGCCCCATCAATTCGGTGCTTTCTTTTTTTTTTATTGTATTAGTGCCCGTTTCAGAGCAACATCTGGCTGCTTGGCAGCCAATGCTACATAGTTTAGACCAACAACATCAGGGTCTATTAGACAGATTTCATGGAGTCTTTCTCCAACTTTTCCATTTGGGCCACATCCTAACAGGTCATTGGAAAGAGGCAGGTGTCACAGGTACAGAGACAAGGACAATCAATGCCAGTGACTCTTTTCCTCTGGGTCACTATTAAATGTAGGGGCGATTCATTTATTAATAGTTCAGATGATTGAGAAAGTCTCTATAACAGACATCTTATTCATTTAGCAGATTTGGGGGAATCACATTTTTAACTCTTTGTGTTAAAAACACCAACAAATAATATTTGTTTTATTTAGACTGAAAGACCTCTGGTCAGGTACCTTGCCTATATTATGCACTCTCTCAAATGCAGAGTGTTGGCATTACTCCTACTGCCACAGTTAAAGCAAATAGTGATGCTCTTTTAAATAAAAAGGCCCCCTGAAACCCTAAAAAAAATAAATAAAAACAAATGCAAAGGTCAGGGCTTTATTTAATTCTCCTATAACACTAACATTGTTTCTTCAGTCTTTCCATTTTACTTTGGGTTAAATTATCATCCATTAAGGTATCTTTTATATTGAAGGCCATTTTATGAAATGTTTCAGTCACCTCTACACAAACACAGTTCAAAAATATTTACAAAAAGAATAGCATGGATGCTTGTCTCTCTTATTTTTGGGGGGTGCATTTCTGATCACAATATTCTTAGAACTTACAGCAGAAGAACAAATAATAAAAGAGATTATGGTGCTTTTTACCCACAGTTTTGTGTGTGTGTGTGTGTGTGTGTACAACTGCAGACATGTTTGTGTATAGAATCCTATTGTGGTTTTTCAAAAAATAGACTCTTGTAGCAAAAATACAATTTTCGGTTGCTCCCTGGGCTCCTGGGTATGAGTGACTGGGCACACCAATCAACAGATATCTATCTGCCTGCGCTCTGGGACCGGATTTCAAGGACCCGCTGATCTTAATGCCAGCCAAGACCCGTAGGTGTCACCCGGTGCACAGATGCTCACTGGGTGGTAGGAGGGAAAGGACGGACTTGAAGTGGCAGAAAAATAAAAAGCTGGTTATTAGTTAAAAAAAAAACACAAAGAAAATATCACTAAATGTTTTTCAGAAATAAATTAATATTTTGGATATTCGAGTACATTTTTTTTCCTACCCATCAACGCAAATTCTTAAGGCAGTTCACTCAGAAACACTGCTATAATGGCCTTGCTCTTCCCCTCACATCAGCAAAAACTGCAGAAGAATTATTATTAAGAGGACAGAAAAAACTGGTAGGTATTATAAGGAGAAACTAAAATGAGTGCTTTGTTTTTTGACTTGCAGAGCCAAAGACAGATATTACCCTTTGTCTGGCAGGTTCTTGTTCTGGATAACTTTTTCATGTTTCATACAGTGGGATAAGTATATGAGTCACCTGGCTACATTAAATACACCCAGTTCCTGGTTACATTTCTATTTTTCTGGAAAGTTTGCATAATCTAGATACTGCTTTCTAGGGTATTATCGAGAATTGTACCAGTAAATCCCATTGCAGCTCCTTCTCTCGACTGCCTGAGGAGGCCCTCTTCATCCCGGAAGTCGATGTACACCAGGTCTATGGCCTGTAGACCGAAGGCCTTTGCTACAACAATAATCTTTTGTCGAGCGTAGAGGATATCTTGGGTTTCCTTACTACTTGTTGCACCTGAAGTGTTGACAGAGAAAGCAGATGTTAACTTTGGAAACTGGACCTTGATACCCAATATTACAAAAACTCAAGTGTGTAAAGACTTCTGTGTCTACCTGGGGATTTCACCCTAGCGAAAGGATGATGCAAATAAAAAAGAAGAGAGGGTTCTGCGTAGGCAGAGTTAACTCTCACTTGTGTCTCTTTATCGTGCAAAGCATCTTTTCGAGTAATTACTTGCACATGCATTAAGAGAAGGCCCCTCCCCTATCTCACAAGCTAGACACAAATGACTCAATAGGTCACAAAGGACTCCTGGTGTATTCTTTTCCTTCTTGCCATTGCTCAGAAAGTGTCACTCCAAAGGCAGCACTATACAAGGTGGCCAAATAGCTGTGCGTGGAAGTAGTTAACTCCCTTCGCTGAGCACAGAATTCGGGTACTGTGTCTGCAATGCTGTGTCATAACCAAGGTTCTGAGCCAAATACAGCAGCTTTGGGGTGTGGATGGGGAACTGGGGGAAACGAAAGGACACTGGTTTTGAGGGAGGCAGAAAGTGTCCACTGAGCTGTTATATACACAAAAGTCTCCTGGAAAGAGTGGTATTAAAATAAGTTCCTTTCTTTCCCCCCCAGGAAGGGGGACGAAGTGTCACTGTTTATATTTGAACCATGACACTGCTTAAGGAATGCTCCAGTTTTCAGGTCACTGGGACTGGGGTTTTGAAAATGCTTTGTGGCTGAGGCCCCTTTTCTAGACACATTCACAGCCTCTAGTGATACATCTACCCAGACCAAAGACATAGTGCCCAGGGGAGGAGGAAGATCAGTGAAAACCAGCATACTATCTCAATAAATATTTTATAATAAAGGAGCTCAGAAATATATTTTAGGGTGGATTTGAGATCTACGTTAAATATTTACATACTACATTCAGTGTAGAAAATGATTCATTAAAGCAATGTGAAACTGCCTTAAATTTGTGTTACAAGTCTAGACAGCCCTCAGACTAATGGGAAAACAGCATGTTTAAACAGAGAAGTTGTTCACATAATGTACTTATTATGAACAATAAGTAGACGTCATATAGACCTGAACACGTCTGAGGCTACGACAAGCTTTTTATTAGTTATTTTATAAATGAATGGAAGTGTTGATGTAGGGTTCTGGAAGCAGGACAACTATGAGGTGCCCTAAATTATCAGGAAGTGTTGCCCATGGTCATGGTTGGCAAATCGATATTGCCATGTAAATGCCCATTCTTGAAGGGGCAAAGAAAAAATATATACACATAAACACAGCAAGAATGAGAGGAGAAACATGTCTTTGACACCTATGCTGGCTCGAAAGTCTTCTCCTCCAAAAACTACAGCATCTAGAAAAAGACCCACTTGAGGCCCGTTCTTTACTGCTTCTTCACACACTGCCTGTAAAAGAACAGAACAGAACCATACACACACACATTAGAGAGAAGCAGCATGGTATATTTCAGTAACAGAAAGATGCAACTCCTAACACCGTTTGGCTGAAAGCTGTCCCGAAAATGCAGCCCCAATTCACCCCTTTCAAAAGTACTTAATATTGTCCAATGTAAGTCATGTTGCAAATATTTGCTTTGCTTAATGGATTATATTAATATAGTTGTAAATATGTTATTAATATTGATATAATGTTCACATTTTAGTTCATCCAATCTTTAGAGAAACTTTCAAGTTCACTCATTTTGATGGTACTACAAGTTACTTCTGTTCTTCCAAAATTTGCTTCTGCTTTAGGAGACCCTCCAACAATAAACATAAAGCCGCAGGAGAAAAGGAAAGAATTTAAAAATCAAATTAATTGGATTATTTGCACTGGGATCAAGATTTCTCAGTAAATGGTCTCAGGATTAAAAACAAACAATACAGAACTCTACAACTTCAGAAGAGAAAATAAAAATGCAGTAAGTCATCCAAGATGTATTAATAAGCAACGTGGACATTTCTTGGTGAAAATAAAGATGAATAGCGGTCATCTTAGACACAACTGTGACTCTGGAAAGGTGGAGAGTCAGCATGCTAATATATGTGGGTGGGGAAGACATGAGGAACGGGTGAGAGCACTGTTGATCAATTTCAGGGGCTGTGAGCGCTTCTAAGTATATTATGAATAAAATGGCAAGTCAGTGCTTCAAATTAAATCACTGTATGAATCTAGTTGCATCTAAGAAATATGCATCGATTATATTCTCAGAATTCTAGGGCAGGCTGGAAGAACTTGTGGTTCCTGGTGTAAATGTGCTGATGCAGCTCCCCAAGCATCTGCACTCTGCCCCTCCTGCACGGGCCAGCAGGTCTCAAAGTTTCCTCTCCGAGCACTGGTTCGCATATTACCTCCCCAGTACAGCTGGACTTTCTCTTTTTGTTTTTAGGTATTTCTCCTCTCCTGCCCTCTGAGATGGGGTGCTACAGTGATGTTTACAGGTCAGATGGAAAGTGAATGAAGCATATTTTGGATAACAACTTAGATGGCCACTGATCAACAGGAAGAAACAAGCTGGCTATGAATTTGTTAAGGCACATAGTTCAGTGCGCTCATACAATGGTGAAAAAGCTTGTATGTACATTAGGAACTATTTTACATTCTAATGTGGCAAGTTAAAATAACATAGAACAAATTAGTATGTACACTAAGTCAAAAACAGTAATCTCGGCTATTAGACATTATAGTTAATGTTGCTACAAACAGGCCTGAAAATTTCCCAGTAGATGGCAATTGTCACAAAATAATAATTGAAAGTTAATTCATAAGGGTGACATATGTTCATGTACACTTACTCTATAAATGAAATAATTCACAGCAAAAATTTACAGTGATTAATTAAAATTAATGCCAGGAATATATAAGTGTTTCATTTAAATATTTAGGACTAGGAAGTTTTTTCTTGCTACTTAGCCAGTTTCTTTGTTTTCTAAACATGTTCACAACCTGGTTTTTGGTTGTTACGGATAACACATGGTGCTCAAGGTTTACTGTGCTTTATAAATCTTTCTAGAAAAATATTTTAAGCAGATGTCGAGACTGAAAACCAAAGTTCTTTTCAGGTAATAAATAAAATACTGACTTATTAGCCACATTATGGATTTCTTACCTTAAAATTGAGCAAACCCATTGCAGTTTCCACAAAAGGGATTAAATTCATAGGTTGTTCAAGTTTTCGGTCTTTTAAGTAGAATGAAAATTTGTCTGTAAACTAAAATAAAAAGTGTCATAGGTGACTAGTGGGGGCAAAAATGTACAATCATTGAACTCTAGAATAGAAGTAGTATTTAAGTCTTTGACTTGAGGAAGTAATACACCAAAGAATTTTAAAAAAGAAAAAAACAGAGGAAAGACTAAGGAAAAAAGGTAATAAAGTTTCCACCAAATGAAATAGTAAAACCCCAAACAGTATCATTTTTTTTTTTTTCCTGAAGGAGCAATTTGAGGCCTAGGAGTCAGAGGTGGAAGGAGAGATTCTTGAGTTTAAATACTTTCCTTGAAAACATATTTACTTAAGACCTCTCGCCTCCATTTCGTTCAGTGCAAGTGGCAGGCCCCTGAAACAACGAAGGCTCGCTCTACCTGCCATTCTGGTTTTGTTTCCGACCCAGAAGGACATCAATGTGACTGTTCAGCAGCCTTCTACGTGGAATCCATATTATTCATTATAGCGACATTACCCTTTGTTCCGAGGTTTTTCTCCATAATTTTTTAGCTTACCTAGGAAGACCTTAAAAAGGAAGTTTAATTCTTTGAAGACCAAAGCTCGCCAATTTTTTCCATGAGACCAGTTCACAGCTAGCTCTGCGCTGTCAGTGGGGTAGCCCAAATTCCAAAATCTATCATCTGGAAACATACAAAAGCTCTCACACAGATCTCCCCCCACCCCTTTCAAAGGGGGAAAAAAAAAACCCCACCACACTCTAAATTGTAAATCTATTATGTCCATCTAGATCTAATAAGATGTGGGGAGATAAAAACACACACATACACACACACAGGTACGATAAAGATATTTTTATAAATAAAGATAAAAACATATATATCCATTTTAAATTTAAGGAATATTCAGCCATTAATGGATATCAAAGGAAAAGGGAATTTTAATCATCTCTCCATTCAGTCTCAGTTGGGTAAATCATATCTAAGAGATTTGCATAAATATAAACCATCAAAGACTTTTCATCTTCAAAGGGGGTTTCAAGACCCTATAAGCTTTGTACTGTAATCATCGCAGGTCACCGCCCTGCAGGAACAGGGCTGCTATGGCAACATAAAAAAACTAATGCTTAAGGCTTAGCATAATATTCTGACTAATAGAAAGGAAACTCATTTTAAAAGCTGGCAGCCTATTTACCAGAAGCAGGATTAGAGGTGTTATTTCCCCTTTTAGCTGCCCCCTCCTTGCCTATGCAGCGTCCCTCCCCACCACAACCACCAAAAAAATCTAATCACTGGGATCTTTAAAAAGCTTTTGAGCAATTTGCAGTAACTTTACAATTAGGCTAAAATAAATCACAGCTTTCAGTAATGAAGAATTATTCCCAGTTGCACCCACTGCCCCTCCCTTCCTCGACACCATCATCATCACCTCCTTAGCAACTTTACAAGGGAAGGAATAACTCAACCAAAATAGCAAGGAGGAAGCGAAGGCTACAATTTCAGGGGACAAACATATAGTATTCCACAAGAATGGAAAGAAAACATAATTTATGTCACATTGAAGCTAGAAAATGGGTGATAAAATATTAGTGGCTTTGGTGTTACCTGTGCAGCCAAAAAAAATTTTTTTTGTTAAAAAAAACAAAACAAAACCAAACCTTGAAACATCACTTGTCCCATTCTTGGTGATAACAGTTATAACTATAAAACCCGTAAAAAACTGGGTAAATCTTTTACAACCCCTTCCCTGGTTCCTAGTGAGAAAATTCTCAAATGCCTTTTGTTTTTAAGCCAGGAGGGGCATTTAAAAATTAAATATTCTAGCCCATCCTCCTCCTCCTCCCGTTCTTTCTTAAAAAATTGCATTAAGTACTAACACAAAAGGAACTAGTAGAGAAGTTTCAATTAATTTTTTCAAAAGGAGACGATTAAATGTTTCCGGCCTGGTAAAGTGTTCATTTCAGCGAGGTGGAGGGGACTGGGGGGGTTGTGTCGGGGGAGGGAAAGAAGGGGGAAGATCACAAAGAGATTGGGGAGGAGATGAAGTAGCCGGGCTCAGCAATTCTTTCAATTCCAGTGCACACCCAATAGTGTGCTGGAAGAATGCACCCCGTTCGGGATTTGTGGGAGAATTGTCCCACCACAAAGGAGGCAGAGACACGCTTGTTATAGTCCAATAAGCCGTGCCAGTCAAACAAGAACCCACACTAGCGACAAAAGGCCAGTAAGAGAGTCTCACACAAAAGAAAACAAGGCAGCCCATCTCTCAGTTGTGCATCAGGCTCTGGGTTTCATGCTTCACATAAATACAAACGGAGAGCAAAAAATAAACAGCCCCAAAGACTTCTGTTAACTAGAAATCCTATTTAGACTTCGGTACTTTCCTCACAAGCCAGGGATTTAAAACAGCGAACAGAGGCTGTGGCCGAAGGCCGGGGTGAGCCCTCCCCTCTCAAATGAGGGGTAATAACGGTGATAAATAGGCATTAACTCAGAATCCAAAAGGGAACAGTGACTTCAGATTCCATTTCAATCAACCTAGGACATGTCCGGATCCGTCAGACCTGGAGGATGTGAACCTCCTCTCACCAGCACCTCCCAGCTGCTGGGGGGGTGACCTGGCCCAGGAGAACTCTAGTTTGGAAAGTAAACAGGGGACCTTGAATGCAGGTCTTCAAGAAGACGCCGCGCGGAACTGTCCAACAGAAAAATAATGGCAGCTGTGTATGTCATTCTAAACTTTGCAGTAGCTGCATTAAAAGAGAAGGATGAAACAGGTGAGTTTCATTTTAATAAGAGGTTTATTCAACCCAGTGTGTCTGAAATATTATCATTTCAACATGTCATCGACATTAAAAATTATTGAGATGATTTACATTCTCTTTTTTGCAGGGGGGTGGGTGTGTGGGGAGGGTGCTGTGAGGCCTTCGAAGTCCCGAGTGTATTTTACCCTTACAGCACATCTCAATCTGGACTGGCCACACTTCAAGTGCTTCCACCCACGTGTGGCAGGCAGCCACGGCACTGGAAAGCACAAAGCCGACATAGCCATGAGGGCTGAAAAGGTGCTGTGCCTGGGTGTCACGTCTAGGACTCAGATGTAGCCACCACCTTACAGGTCACCTCGGACATGGCATCAGACTGCTGTCCACACGCCCTTACCACGCCTCCAGCACCTGGGTGCCATGGGCGCCCCCCTCTGCCCCCGACTGGCACAGTGGAATCACCCTATATTCAGCAGAGATCTGCAGCACCACAGTGACCCCTAAATAAAATCTAGCACCACCCAACCCCCCAACCTGGGTCCTGCTTTAACAATGAAAACAATCATAGTATAATTAGGCCCATTTCAAAGTTTTCTTAAGTAATTTGACATGCCAGGGTTTTATTGGCTGAAAAGTCTGTCGTGAAACAAACACACCTGTCAGCAATTTAAAAAGGATGAACTAGGGAACTGTTCAGGAAATAATATCTGTGCTAATTAAAACCACTAGTTAAAAGCTTCCTGTCTCTTCCTCCAGTTGCCCTAAGGAGTGACCTTTTCCTCTCCTCTGTTAGGTTCATTTTTTTCCTTTGCAGTAATGTGCTTTCGCCATCCACGATGACTTCAAATCAATCTGCCTAAGAGCCATGCACATCTCTGCTCTTCCAGGTGGAGGGGTAGGGCCTTGCTGTCTCTAGTCCCAGGTAAGCTGGTTTCCAGGATTGCTCTAGAGGAAGCTGTTCTGTCTAAACCACATAGCTGTGCAGGCAGCAGAAGCATCATTTCAAGTGTAGAGCGTTTCCTGTTGAACACTTAGGGCAAAGCCAGGTTCTCCTTGGATGCAGGATATGGTCTTTTTGTTCCTTTTTCTCGGTTCCATTTTTCTCTGCTCTGTGTATGCATTTTCAAAACCTGAAGCATCCAAACCCTTCCTTTCTGCTACTCCTTCTTAGCCGCTCCCCAGTCTTTAATTAAAGCAAAGTGTATGAGCTACTCACCCAGTGGATTTCTTCAGGACCTTCGACCTTCGGGAGCATGAGGCTGGAAGGAAGGACCCGAGACTGCAGGATGGCCTCCAGGTCTTCTTCGGCCAGACCACTGGACACAGAGTTGATCCTCACACACTTTTCAGTTGGGCCCAGGTCAAAGTCTTCAAGAGTTTTTACTATTCTCAATCTAGCTTCATCCTGTAAGTGTAGATAAAATGTATCTCCTTAGCTTATGTGCCATTGAGGGGAAACACAATCACACCATCCATGAAATTCTTATGTGGGTTGAGAGTCTGAGCACCATTACAGTGCCTACTATAGCCACCAAGTAAATGATGTTTGAAATGATGGGCAAGTGATTGATTTCCAGACTTTATTAAAGTTGACTGTAGCGGAGATGAGAGCCATTGTAATGCATGCTGGTGAAACTCTAAATATTTAATAGTAGGCTCATCTTGCTCATTAGGGCTTCCCTGGTGGCTCAGCGGTAAAGAAACTGCCTGCAAAACAGAAGACGCAGGAGACATAGGTTCGATCTCTAGGTCAAGAAGATCCCCTGGAGGCAGGCATGGCAACCTACTCTAGTACTCTTGCTGGGGAAATCCCATGAACAGAGGAGCCTGGCAAGCTATGGTCCATGGGGTCTCGAAGAGTTGGACATGACTGAAGTGACTGAGCATGTACGCAGGCACTTGCTCATTAGCATTACTTTTCCATTGGAAAGATAAAATAATTACTAGGTCACATTTATTGAGCATTTACTAAGCACTAGGCATGGTACTAAGTGCTCTACCTGCATTTTCTTATTTAATAAATACAAGAAAATAGATAGACTAATGGTAGTCTCGACTGCCAGCATATTCACATTAGGGAAAAAATAAGGTTTTGTTTTTCTCTATCTACAGGCTTAATGCTTTTTATTCACTTAAAAATTATTTTGCAACTGTGTTGAATCTTGACATTCAATTAGGAAGGCGCTCACAGGAAAATGACACTCCCCGCTACAAAAAAGCTCCAACTTCTTCACATGGAAGGCAATAATATCACCAAGAAGAAATCCCTTCATGATGCGGGAGACAAATACATTTTTTTTTCCCCTTTGATTTGACAGGCTTTGCTTCACAGTTAAGTAAAGCTGAAAGGTTGAAAATCTGCTTCAGTATTTGAATTGTCCCCAGAAAAACTGTACGAAATTAAACATGTTATTTACTGACTTTGAGTTGGGGGTGATGAAGGTGGGGTAGGGGGTGGGGAGAGAGGAGTGCATTGAGGGTGTCAGGGCTGAAATCAAGAGGAAGAAAGCACTTGGGGTCATTACTTCCTGCCAATTTCAGTTTCAAAAACAAATTCCTCCCACTTGCCAACAGCCCTCAACAAATTCTCATTGTCAGAATGAACACTTATCAAAAGTAGTTTCATTTGAGAAGGGTTTTTATGATACTAATAAAACTTTAAAGCTTCTCGCTGCTGATGAATGTAGCTTGGGGAAAAAAAAAAGTCTTAACAATATACGGCCATTTGAACAGCCATAGTTATCTAGGAAAATCACAAACCAAAGCGGAGAGAAAAAAACAATTATTTGAGCCAATACTGAGTCGAAGTCCAATCAAGGAGACCAGCCAGGACAGTAGATTTAAACCAGACGGATGTAGGTCTGAGACTGGGTGGAAGCAGGGAAGACCTCCAAACGTGGTCTGAGTTAAACAGTGTGAGGAAACGCTTAGGGTTGTCAGCTCGGAAGCAGAGTCCAAGGGAGCAGTTTAAGATGGCTCCGTGGAGTCCTGATTTACTGAGCTCTGACTGCTAATAATTAGGCCGAGCTTAGACGAGAGCTCGTACTAGCTACTGTGGGGGAGGACGCAGCCATGCAGCCATGGTGGCTGGGCTCCACCACGCTGTGGGCTGTTCGGCAGGGACAGAATGTTTCCACTTGCTCTACTGTGCCCTCTTGCTACGATCACTGAATAAGAAAATCCTGATGGTGAAGAGCAGAAGTCAACTCACTAGGATGGTTCCCAGGCTGTCTATGACTGTCGGGAGAAACGATGCCTGCGTGCGTGTATTTAGATCCACAGCCTCAGAGAACCCAAGATGTGCTAATGCTCCATGAAGCCTGGTGCAGCTGTAGAACTCAGGGTGGCTTCAGCTCAGAAACGTTTCAACTTCCAGGTTTTCCAAGGGCAGGTCAGGTGTGGAAAGGATCTCCTGAGACAGAGTGAATGGAAAATGGAAGGGAACTAACCAGGTTGTTTAGGCTGTAGTGGTATCTCTGTTTTTTTTTTAACTTTTTATTTTGTATCAGGCTATAGCTGGTTAACAAACACTGTTGTGATAGTTTCAGGTAAATTGCAAAGGGACTCAGCTGTTTATTACGTTTGATCTATTCTCCCGCAAACTCCCCTCCCATCCAGGCTGCCAAATAACAGTGAGCAGAGTTCCCTGTGCTGTACAGCAGGTCCCTGTGGTGATCCATTTCAAATATAGCGCTGTGTACATGTCCATCCCAAACTCCCTAACTATCCCTTCCCCCTTTCCTTCCTTCCGGCAACCATAAATTCATTCTCTAAGTCTGTGAGTTTCTTTCTGTTTTGTAAGTTCATTTGTATCGTTTCTTTTTAGATTTCACATGGACCTCGAGAGTGTCATACTGAGTGAAGTGAATCAGACAGAGAGGGAGAAACATCACATGAAGTGCAAATCTGAATCATCACTGCCATCCTCCCAGTTTAACCTGCACGTGTTAGATCCCCGGCAACATCCGCTTCCTAAATCGTTAATGTTGGGGTCAAACAAAATCTGACCTCTAAGCTGTTCAGTCGTTTCACTTGGATTTGAAGGGGACTGTTTGTTCAAAGCTCATGTTCTAAACCTGTCTGTGATTTTTATCTAAAGTCAGATTGCCATGGTTTCATCACATTCTGGTCTACTTAGTAAAATTTGGCCCTTGTGAAATTGGCTGCAAATGAAGTACCCCATTTTAGGCATAATCTGATTAGTACTTTTCATGCTATAATAATGAGCAGTGAATACTCAGCATTTTATTAAACTCTTTTTTTTCCCCCTCTTTCTGGCTCAGAATTCAAACCAAGCTCTTTCTAGTTCATCATTCTATACCTTTCCAAAAAAAGATGCTCGCTTTGGAGGTATTTTGCCACACAACACCCTTATTAACAGGCTGTTGCTTGTGACAATTTACATAAACCAAGTGTGCATCCCTCTGCTATGTATCCTAAAATATCCAACAACTTCCCTGAATTTACACCAACCAACAAGCATGTGGATTTTTTTTTTCTTTTTGGTATTTTAATGGTGAAATATGTTACTGTGCTAGCAAACACACCCATGCCATCTGTTGGGTGAGAGGAAGGCAGTTTCTAGGAACAATTAGGTTTAGCTCTGGGTGTTCAGCTAGAGAGAGCCACAGTCCAGCAGTTATGAAAAGAAGGAAATTCTGTCCGCACTATTCTCTCTCCCTTTCTCTCCAACGCAGACTTTATCTCTTGCTACCGGCTCTCCTACATCTCTTTCATCTCCATCACCTCACTCCCTTTACGCTTTCATCCTCTTTCCCTCTCTTTCTCCTGTTTGGCCCTGACCATCCTTCCAAGTTCCATCTCATTAGGGGGATTAGTAAGACTTGGCCTGGCAGACACCACCTTCTCGGAAGGGCTATATGGATGATCTGCTAAGATTACTGGGAGGTAAGTGGTCCCTGGAGAAAGGAGGAAAAGGAAATGGAGGTAAAAAGAGGCCACTAAGAAATGGAATTTTTGGCGGCTGGGGGCCTGGGGGCAAGGGTGGAGGGGGTCTTACATTCTGGTAACAAAACAGGTCTTCCAAAATAAGGTTTAGTAGGAGCTGCATTCTAAATGTGTGAACACTGCAGGACGGCCTTGGCCAGCATTTCTGTGTAGGATAAACTTGTCCCTCTAAGACCTCACAACCTGAAAAGAAGGAATAATGAATTTAAGGCCTTGCTCAACAATTACATTAGGTTTTTGCAGAGACTTAATTAGGATTGTGTGTTGGGAGTAGGTCTGATTCCAGAGGTAGGGTCTGCAAAGGTCACAGAGCAAGTTGGCACAGGTCAGAATGTTCGCAGGCCCCAGGTCTAAAAGGTGATGTTACCAGAGTTCCCACATTTCAATCGATATTTCGTGCCATGGGCTGCTCAGTGCAGTGGACCAGGGGCTAATAAACTTGTCCTTATACATAAGCCACCGGATTATGTGACTCTGTCTGGGCCAGGAACCAAGGCGTGCTATGATTTCAGAGACCGGGTTCTTATCACCTGGGGAAGAGAGACACGCTCTGCTGACGTAAGAAAGTGAATAAATAACCATCCCCGAAACCTGCAGACTCCAAAATGAAAGGAGAAAATATTCGTGCAGTTGGTTCACTTGGCACCCATTAGAGCTAATAACTAATCATCCTCGCAAGTTTTGAGCTCAGAATGATCAAATCTGCAAAGAAAACAACATCCGTCCACTTTTACACTCCAGTGGAAGAGGTGGTCCCTCGCGGCGGGGCGGCACAGTCTCGCCATCTGGAGAATAAATCGAGTGTGAAGTACAGTATAGTTTGGGACCAAGCTCCGTGGCGGCAACTCAGCAGTCAGTTCATTAGTTCCAAACTTGCAGGGATTAGAGCGGCGTCACTTCTACTCGGATAGGAAGAGACAGACAGGACCCGAGATGCAAGGAGGATGGTGACAATCAGGAGGAGCCCCTTGGGCTTATTTATAAAACTACAAAGTATAAACATACCCAAATAAGTGTCTTAAATAATAGCATTATCACAGTTTCATAACATCTGAATTAGCACCTTTCTCTTCTCCTACCCGCCCTCCACCACCCCCTGAACCTTGTCTGTTAACCTCTAGTTTGTTTTCAGAGGAAATCGCCAAGACAACCCTGAATGCAACAGGAGCAGAGGGAAAAGCCATGTGGTCGAAAGGAGATTTGGGAATTAAGAAATAATAGGGTTCCCAGCTCCAGAGAGATGCTTAATCTGTGCAAATTTTTTAAGTGAGCAATTAATATTCTTATCCTACAAGAGGCAAATCACCACACCACATACCCAGAAACACTAGTTAATTGTCTTTTCTGAATTTGTCCAGTTCACCTCACTTCCATTTTATCTAATTCATCAAATGATGTCATAAGCATGGACTGGAACGAATTTGGGGCAGAAGGCTTTGATATCAGCATCTATACAAAATGATCTTTTGGAAAATTTTGAGATCGGTTGGTTTAAAATAAAAGGTTCTGATGCATTGTTCCATTTAAGGATGTTCTTTTCCGTGTAAGTTCTTTTTAAACATTAATATTAAAAAACAGAAGTGCCTGTGACATAAGCAAGTCATCATTAGTGAATTATTGTATTTTTCTGGTAAATATATCATAATCACAGAGACTGTTGTAGTGACTGTATTAGAAAAAAAGACAAATTTTCGTTGACTACTGCAACCTGGTAGTGTTTCTTCGGGTAAGGTGATACTGTTGAATTTTCTGGCCCATTGTTTTTCCTACATGGAAAAAAATCTTGGTTTACCCAGGTTTTTTTGTTTTGTTTTGTTTTGAACTCTGCAGCATGTGGGATCTTAGTTCCCTGAACAGGGTTTGAACTCATGCCCCCTGTGATGGAAGCACAAAATCTTAACCACTGGACTGCCAGGGAAATCCCATGGTTTGTCTATTTTCAAAAAAAAGAAAATCTACAGCAACACTGAACATACTATAAGTTCCCTGGCACAACAGGGAAGCCTGGTGTGCTGCAGTCCACAGGATATTGAAGAGTCGGACATGACTGAGTGACTGGACTGAACTGAACTGGCTCAAAATTTCATTCATTGATAACACCAAAAGCACAGGTAACAAAAGAAAAAATAAACAAATTGAGCTTTATGAAAATTTTTAGATATTCTACATCAATAGAATAAAATGAATATTAACAGAATAAAGACACTATCAATAGAATAAAAAGGCAACCCATAGAATGGGAGAAGATATTTACAAATTATATTTCTGATAAAGGAATACATATTCAGAACATATATGGAACTCCTAAAACTCAACACCAAAAAAACACGAACAAGTCAATTCAAAAATAGGCAGAGGACTTGAACAGACATTTCTCCTAAGAAGATGTACACATGGCCAATAAGCACATGAAAAGATGGTCCATACCGTTAACCACGCAGTTCAGTTCAGTCGCTCAGTCGTGTCTGACTCTTTTCGACCCCATGAACTGCAGCATGCCAGGCCTCCCTGTCCATCACCAACTCCTGGAGTCTACCCAAAACTATGTCCATTGAGTCAGTGATGCCATCCAGCCATCTCATCCTCTGTCGTCCCCTTCTTCTCCTGCCCCCAATCCCTCCCAGCATCAGGGTCTTTTCCAATGAGTCAACTCTTCACATGAGGTGGCCAATGTATTGGAGTTTCAGCTTTAGCATCAGTCCTTCCAATGAACACCCAGGACTGATCTCCTTTAGAATGGACTGGCTGGATCTCCTTGCAGTCCAAGGGACTCTCAAGAGTCTTCTCCAACACCACAGTTAATAATCTTTTTTTTTTTTGAAAGTCACTCAGTTGTGTCTGACTCTTTGTGACCCCATGGACTATACTGTCCATGGAATTCTCCAAGCTAGAATACTGGAGTGGGTAGCCTTTCCCTTCTCCAGGGGATCTTCCCAACCCAGGGATCAAACCCAGGTCTCCTGCATTGCAGGCAGATTCTTTACCAGCTGAGCCACAAGGGAAGCCCTATTAATCATTGCTGCTGCTGCTGCTAAGTTGCTTCAGTCGTGTCCGACTCTGTACGATCCCACAGACGGCAGCCCACCAGGCTCTGCCATCCCTGGGATTCTCCAGGCAAGAAGGGAAATGTAAATTGAAACTACACTGAGATATCACTTCATACCCATTTGGATGGCTACTATCAAAAAAACCCCAGAAAAACACAAGTATTGGGGAGGATGTGGAGAAATTGGAACTCTAGTGCACTATTGGTAGAAGTATAAAATGGTACAGCTGCTACAGAAAATAATGTGGCCGTTACTAAAAAAATTAAAAATAGAATTAACATATGATGCAGTAATCTCACTTCTGGGTATACACCCCAAAGTACTGAAAGCAGATCTCCAAGAAATTATTTGTACATACATTTTTATAGCAGCATTATTCACAATAGTTAAAATGTGGAAGCAACCCAAGAGTCCACTGCCAGAAGAATATGTGTTACTCGCTCAGTCGTGTCTTTTTTGACCATGTGGACTGTAGCCCGCCAGGCTTCTCTGTCCATGGGATTCTCCTGGCAAGAATACCGGAGTGGGTTGCCATTTTCTTCTCCAGGGCATCTTCCCGACCCAGGGATAGAACTCGGGTCTCCCGCATTGTGGGCAGATTCTTTACTGTCTGAGCCACTGGGTACTCGGACAGAAGAATGGACAAGCGAAATGTGTTAAATACATACAATGGAATGTTATTCAATTTTATACAGGAAGGAAATTCTGACACATGCTACAAGATGGATAAACCCGGAAGACACTGAGTTAAGTGAAATAAGCCAGTTACAAAAGGACAACAATGTGAATGTACTTAATAATCACTTAATGGTACACTTAAAAATGGCTATGATGGGGCTTCCCTGATGGTCCAATGGTTAGGAGCCTACCTGTCAGTGCAGGGAACACGGGTTCAATCCCTGGTCCGGGAAGATCCCAGGTGCCACGAGGCAATGAAACCTGTGAGCCCCAGGGCATGGGCTCCAAAACAGAAACCACCACAGTGAGAATCCCGTACACCACAACTAGCAAGTAGCTCACTCAGTGCAGCTAGAGAAAGCCCTCATCCAGCACCAAAGACTAGCACAGCCAATCAATAAATATTTTTAAAAAAGAAACACGCGGTTTAAAAAAATGAGTATGATGGTACATTTTAAGTGATGTGTACTTTATCACAATAAAAAAAAATGAGGAAAATGTTCATTTACTGATTTCATCCCCCAAGTTATTACATTCTAGGCACTCTGCTCTGAAACTGTAGATGTTGGTACAGCAAAGTTTCTGATGTGTTTATTATGAGAGATTCTTAAAAACACAGGTTTATTAAAATGCCATATCAGCTTCCATTCAAAGGACTGAAAAGGCTCAGGAAGTGTATGAGGGCGTACTTTGGCATACAAGTCGCTCTTTAGGTCTCTGTTTTTAATTCTTCTGGGTATACACCTAGAAGTTGAATTGCTGGACCACTTAGTAATTTTATATTTAACTTTTTGAGGAACTGCCGAACTGTTTTCCATAGTGGTTGTACATTTTACATTCTTATCGGCAATGTAGCAGAGTTCCAAATTTTTCCACACCCTTGCCAACAATTATTTTTCATTTTATTTGTTTTTGATAACGTGGTAGGTGTGATATCTCACTGTGGTTTTGATTTGCATTTCTCGAATGATTGATGATACTGAGCATCTTTTAATGTGTTTACTGGCCATCAGGACACGGATCTCCCTTGACTTATGATGGAGTCGTGTCCCGATAAACCTATTGCAAGCTGAAAGTATTATCAGTTGAAAATGCATTTAATACACCTAACCTACTGAACATCAAAGGTCAGCCTAGCCTGCCTTAAACGTGCTCTGAACACTTAAATTAGCCTACAATGGGGCAAAACCATCTAAACATGAATACCTCATGTAATTTACTGACTACAGTCCTTAAAAGTGAAAAACTGAATGGTTGTCTGGGTAGAGAAGGGTTGCAAGTATATCGACTGTCAACCTCAGGACCACTTTGCTGCCTGGGAGCTGTGCTTCCCTGTCACTGCCCAGGATCACCAGAGAAGATCAGATCATGTAACACTTGACCAGGGGAAGATCAACATTCAATATTCAGACTATGGTTTTCATTGAATGTGTACTCTTTCCCACCAGGTGGACCACTGTAAGTCAAGTACCATCTATACCTTCTTTGTAGAAAAATCTATTATAGTGTTAAATTTTTAAAAATGGGTTGTCTTTTGGTTGTTGGATTATAAATGTTCTTTATATATCCAAGATAGTAAATCCATATCAGATATCTATGATTCACAAATATTTTCTCCCCTTCTGTAAGCTGTCATTTCATTTTCCTGATGGTGTCTTATAATGCACAAAAGTTAATTTTGCTGAAGTCCAATTCATCTATTTTTTCCTTTGGTAGCTTGTGCTTCTGGGATCATTTTGTGATCATTGCCTAATCCAAGGTTATGGAGATTTACACCTATGTCTTCTTCTAATAGTCTTACAGTTTTTACTTTAACATTTAGTCTTGATATACTTTCAGTCTACACATTTGTATTCAGTATGAGGCTGAATAAAATTCAGTAGGGAGGCTTCTGATAGTTTTATTTTGTGGTTTCAGTCCTCATCACTCAATAAAATACAATGAAAATTCCCTGGAAAGAGAAAACTCAGGTGGAAAGAAGGGGTTTACTCCCCTGGGACTCTTCACTCAGCTCTGCCCTTGCCCCTGACTGGAGAGTGGCTGGTGTTTGGCCTTCCCGTTCCCAAGGCCCTCTCCATTCCATATCACCATCCTGCTAGCTCTTCCTCTTTCTCTTTGCCCTTTCCCCACCTGATAGCTCAGTTGGTAAAGAATCTGCCTGCAATGTGGGAGACCCCGGTTCAAGTCCTGGGTCAGGAAGAGGGATTCCTGGGTTCAATCCCTGGGTTGGGAAGACCCCCTGGAGAAGGGAAAGGCTACCCACTCGAGTATTCTGGCCTGGAGAATTCCATGGACTGTATAGTCCATGGGGTCGCAAAGAGTCGGATATGACTGAGTGACTCACTTTCACTTCACTTTCACTTTTCCCCACCTGCTCCGAGTGGATTTTCCTCAACTCCACATGACAGGCCTCATATGTGTGTGTGTGTGTGTGTGTGTTTCTGAGGACCTTGCCAAACTGTCCCATGAGCCTCTGAGGGACCTCAAACCCACACCCATAGGGAAATGTCGAGCTAGTCCTGAGGTGTCCTGCATGGGCAGAGCTGTGTTTTTAACGTTTCTTGTTAACTTTGTGATTTAATAGCGAGGCTTTGAGGTACACTTGGCACACAACACTCTGAAAAGACAAAGTATTTGCTTACTAAAGGCTGGCATAGCCTTTCTCAATGTCAAAAACAACAACCATACTCATGTGACTGGAGCTCTGGAGTCTGCAAGTTCATGGCTCTCTCCACTCGTTACTTTCTTTGTTCTCACTCACTGCTTGTTCTTAGCCTCAGAAGGGCCGTGGTATTTGTGTTCCAGCTGTGCAGCAGGGCACAGGGAGCCACGAGATCTGTTCCAAGTGCACTATCGGAAGGAGGAGGGAGGAATGGGGGGCGGGGTGTGACTGCTCTCTCCAGGAGGGTGAGGAGGGGCTGGACAGTGGCCACATCGATACAATGGAAAGGATCCGGGGGGCACCTGCACAATGTCTCACACGTGTTTTATGTACTGAAGACCAAGCTTCTAGATACTTGAAAACATTTCAGTTCAGTCGCTCAGTCCTGTCCAACTCTTTGAGACCCCATGAACTGCAGCACGCCAGGCCTCCCTGTCCATCACCAACTCCTGGATCATGCTCAAACTCATCTCCATGGAGTCGGTGATTCCATGAAAACATTTAGATAACTGATAGGGTTTGTCCTTTTTAAAAAATGACCGCTTGTGATTCTGAAAAGAACATTTCCTGACTATTATTCTCACATTTTGACCCGATGTCCATGATCTGGAGCAATTAAAATTTCTTAACAAGTAAGATACGAATCAGTCAAATGTTATCCACCATGCTGTGGACAAGTGTGGAGGAAGGCAAGACACATGTCACTTTATATATGCATGCTAAGTCGCTTCAGTCATGTCTGTTCTGTGACCCTATGGACTGTAGCCCACCAGGCTCTTTTGTCCATGGGACTCTACAGGCAAGAGTAATGGAGTAGGTTGCCATGCCCTCCTCCAGGGGCTCTTCCTGACCCAAGGATCGAACCTGCATCTCTTTCCTCTAACCTGTTTTGGCAGGTGGTTTTTTTTTTTTTTTTNACCCAAGGATCGAACCTGCATCTCTTTCCTCTAACCTGTTTTGGCAGGTGGTTTTTTTTTTTTTTTTTTTTACCACTAATACCACCTGGGAAGCAAGTCACTTTATATTGACATGTAAATCAATGCAGGAAGGTATCATCCAGTTGCAGGGGCACAAGGCCCATAGGATGAGAAGTGAAATAACAGTTCGAGTCAGTGGCACAGACATTAGGATGTGGGACTCAGAGGCAGGAGGGAACACTGCGGCCTGAGAGTAGAAGCATGGGGGCTGAAGGTCTCTGCAGGTGCAGGGGAGAAGGGGTGACCCAGCAGAGAGCTGGCAAAGGGCAAAGGGCAGAGGCAGGAAGAGTGAGTGAATAAAAGGGCGGATGATCAGTACCTGTGATGTTAGGGTCGGGAGGACAGTGCCAGGAGATGGACAAAAAGCCAGGAGATTCCCAAGCTGCCAGAGAGCCCAGGATTTAGGAGGCCCTGTTCCACAGGGGGAGGAAAGGGTGATGGGGTGGGTGGGACAAGAGTCACAGTTCAGGGGGGACTTTCCTGGTGGTCCAGTGGTGAGGGCTCCGAGCTTTCCACTGCAGGGGGCTCGGGTTCCATCCCTGGTCAGAGAACTAAGACCCCCAAGTGCTGCGTGGTGGAGCCAAAATCATCATCATCATCATCATCATGGCAGTTCAGTTCTGCTTCCACAGCAGAAGCTGTTTGGGGCTCAAGCCTGGACTTCGAGAAGGTCCACCCCGCAGCCCCTTGAGCACTAAGACAAGGGTCCTGCTTGAGGCCGCCCTGCGCATGCTCGGTTTTGGGGGCGGGGGCATGCGCTTCCAGGGAGAGAGGGCCTTGGGTCCCAGAGCCAGTTTTTGCCTTCGGAATGGCCGTTTGTACGCATTCTGGGATCTGAGTGAGGGTGTCACAGTACCTTGAGCCCTTGAAAGCGAAATGGAAAGTACACGTGGGGCGGGAGGGCCAGCCCGCCACCCTCCCCGCCCCTTCTAATTGGTCTCTCCCCACCTGGCCTCTGTCAGCGAAGGTGGCTTCCTGCCCACCTTGTGCAAAGCACAGCCCCAAGCAAAGTTGCCCTCTCCCTCTCAAGGGGCTCTGTTTGTGTTGGGTTGGAGGAGGTAATTAACTGTTTTGGTTTAAAAGCCCTCCTGCTGGGCTGCAGTCTGCGTGGGAGAATAAAAGTAAACAAGTGAAAGGGGGTATGTCATCAAAGGACTCTGCCCTTACCTGGCTTCCTTATAAGGATGAATACTGTGCTGCCTGGCACAGGTGTCACGGATTCCCCACACAGGGCAGGGCCACGGGTCTTACATTCTTTTTTTTAACAATAAACTGAGAGCGATCGGTTCATAGTTTAATGAGGCAGCCTTGCCAGTGGTTCCACACACGCACCAGGTAACAGCCGTGTCGCCTGAATCCTGGCCTGAGCAGTTTTACTGTGATACCAACGTATTCTGGCTGATGACTTCCTTTACCTCTCAAGCCAACAGTGAGATCCATGGTTAGAAAGAGATCTAAATGGTCTTAATGTAAATATCAAGAAACAATTTTTTTATGGTCCTGATGAACCTGTCTGTAGGGCAGGAACAGAGACGCAGAGGAAGAGAACAAACGTGTGGACGTGGTGCGGAAGGAGAGGATGGGACAAACTGAGAGAGTAGCGCTGGCATATACACCCCACCACGACATATACGCCCCGCCGTGACATATACGTCCTGCTGTGGCATACATGCCCCGCCGCAACATACATACCCCACCATGACATATATGCCCCACCACAACATATATACACTCCATCGTGACATATACACCCCACCACGACATATACACCCCACCAAGACATATATACCCACCATGACATATATACACCCCACCACGACATATACACCCCACCACAACATATACACCCCACCACAACGGCACCCCACTCCAGTACTCTTGCCTGGAAAATCCCATGGACGGAGGAGCCTGGTAGGCTGCAGTCCATGGGGTCGCTAAGAGTCGGACACGACTGAGCGATTTCACTTTCACTTTTCACTTTCATGCATTGGATAAGGAAATGGCAACCCACTCCAGTATTCTTGCCTAGAGAATGCCAGTGATGGGGGAGCCTGGTGGGCTGCCACCTATGGGGTCGCACAGAGTCGGACACGACTGAAGCGACTTAGCAGCAGCAGCAGCACGACATATATATACATCTCACCACGACATATACGCCCCACCACAGCATATATACCCTACCATGACATATATACCGCACCACGTGGAAAGCAGATGGCTAGTGGGAAGCTGCTGTGTTGCAGGGTTCAGCTCCACGTTCTGTGGTGATATATAGGCGTGGGAGGGAGCGGAGGGAGGCAGGCTTGTGAGAGATGCGGTGTATGTAATACATAAGCAGATTCACTTTGTTGTGCTGCAGAAACTGACACAGCCTTGTAAAGTAACTATGCTAGTTTAGTCGTGTCCTTCTCTGCGACCACATGGACTGTAGCCTGCCAGACTCCTCTGTCCATGGGATTCTCCAGGAGTGGGTTACTGTTTCCTTCTCCAGGGGATCTTCCTGACCCAGGGATCAAACCCAGATCTCCTGTGTTGCAGGCAGAGTCGTTACAACTGAACTAGGAGGGAAGCATACTCCAATTTAAAAAAAGATTTAAAAAAGGATAAATGGAACAGAATAAAGAGTCCAGAAAAACACCCACCACACCCAAACAAATATAGTCAACTGAACTTTGACAAAGGAGAAAAGATAATTCAGTGAAGAATGCTTAATCTTTTTAAAGAAACAAAAAAAAAACCCAGTTTTTTCTTGTAACCCAATGCTTCTTCATTTATGGGGCTTCCCTGATGGCTCAGTTGGGAAGAATCTGCCTGCAATGCAGGAGGCCAGGGTTCGATTCTTAGGTCGGAAGGATCCTCTGGAGAAGGAAATGGCAACCACTCTAGTATTCTTGCCTGGGAGATCCCAAGGACAGAGGAGCCTGGTGGGCTACAGTCCACAGGGTCGCAAGAGTCGGACACGACTTAGTGACTCAACTTTAACTTCTTCAACTTTCTTCAATTAATTACATGGAAGAAAACATTCGTTTCCCTGCCCATCACCAAATTTTGGAGGCAGGTGGGGCTTTTTCTCTGTGAGGCTGCGCTAAGTAAGGCAGGTTAGGATGGAGCTTGGCTGCAAAACTTCTGCCTGTGTGCCAAGTCCTTCAATATCACTTTGCTAAGGTGCTGACACAAAGGATCTTGTCTCCATAAGTAGGAAGTTATAAAAGCTTACAGACAGAAGTATAAACGTCTAATGATAAGGCACAAACAACCAGGCACTTAAACAGACTAAGCTAACAGGAATTTGAGCTGGCTGTAGGTTCAAGGTCTTGACTCCTATTCTGGGCAGGAAGCTCTACCCCTGTGGCAGAAGAGCATCCCGAACAGGATTCTTTCCATTCCTTAGTGTTAATTAGTCTTCCTGGCAACTATGAATGAAGAAATCAAGTAACTGAATAAGCTCTGGGACGGCAGAAACAGAACGTAAAGAAGTATTTCACGCGGTACGTTAAACTCACCAACTGCTTTTAAGGTAGTGAGGCTTCATAGCCAAAAGGAATTTTAAAACTCCCCACACAATATTACCAATTGGTTCTACCTTTGTTTCTTTTCTGCTGCTCAAATGTATACTCGCAACCTCATTTTTTAGTAGCTGATCATTTATTTTTCATGGCTTGTTATTGTTGCTTGTCTCACTTCCTAGTTATTTCCCAAAGAAAGTGGTAATTTAGAAAGAGTTTTTTTCTTTTGGGTAGCAGACATAAAAGTATTATGTTTTAAAGGGTAGAACTTTTCCATCTTATTCCTTATACATTTTATTCTATTCTAAAATCAATGAGGAAGGGAATTCTCTGGCAGTCCAGCGGTTAGGACTCTGCATTTTCACTGACGGGGCCTGAGTTCAATCCCTGGTTGGGGAACTAAGATTCCAAAAGTTGTGAGGCACAGCCAAAAAAAAAGAGAGAGAGAAATCAACAAGAAAAGAAAAATACAGCGTGCCAACTGGAAGAATGGAGGGTGATGATAGCCATCAGAAGAGTCTATTTTTATTTCTATAATTTTGTTTTTGTTAGTTTGCCACACTGTGGGGCATGTGGGATCTTAGTTTGCCCACCAGGGACTGAAGGCGTACCTCCTCCAGTGGAAGTGCAGATTCTTAATCACTGGACCACCAGGGAAGTTCCAGAATATTCTATTTTTCAAAAGGCAGAATCTGCCCTATGAAAACTAAGCTTTGGTTACAGTGAAGAACCCTTCTTGAGGGACCAGGCTGCATGGGGGTTTCTCTCTGCTGACTTTACTCCGCAATTCCTCAGAAAATGGAAACCATGGAGAGAGTGGCAAAGCCCAGCGTCATCTTCCCTAGCTCACGGACACCAGATCTTCTAAAATTAAATGTTTTCCTCGAGAAAATGCTAATAAAACAATGCAATGGCTAGCATCGCCACACTTGGTTTTCATTGCATTTTACACCTTTTCCTCTTGCCAACTCTTCATGTTGACTTTCATTCCTTCACTGGTGCCAGGCAGGCTCACTGTGGAACCACTTGGGTTTTCTTTCCTCTTTCTGCACCCGGTGAATTTTCATAAAGCATTTAACGTGAGAACAAGCAGGTTAATCTGCCGTGCCGGTGAGCCAGGCTCTCGGAAGGCCCCCTGCAACACTGCCATGTTTTGGCGTCAGAGTCAGAGGCCTGGGTCCCAGTGGTGGGGACGCTTGCCAGAGCCTTCTCTGTGCAGACACCAGGTGTGATTTAGCATAACAGATTGTGCGGACGCTCAGCGGCTCCTGTAACCCGTGCATCAGAACCAAATCGCAGCCTTCGTGCAAGATGAAGACGAAGAGTCTCATGGGCTAGACATTTGCCAGGAAAGGCTTCTGGACATAGAGGAAACGGAGAACCACCCCCCGCTCCCCTCCCTGCCCCCGCCCTTGCAACAAACGCCTGGTTTCAGGAACAATGACGTTCTCCTTCATGGTGTCAGTTCAAATCCCCTGTCAAATCACAATGCTATTTTCCTCTACTGACAGACAGGCAATGAGAACCAAAGATCATTTTTCATATTTAAAGAGAATACACAAAAAACAGAATTATAATGAAATTTAAAAGCTCACTGAATGCGGGAGACTTCTACAGTGGTCCAGTGGTTGAGATTCTGTGCTCTTAACGCAGGGGCTTGGGTTCAATCCCTGGTTGGGGAATTAGATCCTACGTGCCGCAACTCAAAGAACCTGCATGCTACAACTAAAGATCCGAAATGCTGCAATGAAGACTGAAGATCCTGAATGCCACAGCTAAGGCCTGGCACAGCCAAATAAAGGAAATAATAAATAATTTATATTTTTAAAAAGGCTCACTGAATCCAGCCTTTGCTCTATATCAGTTGACATTGACTCCAAATGCTGATCCTCTAGGTGTCAGCTCTCATGGCAATAATTAAGGAGATTGAGGAGGACTCCCAGGGAAGAGAACTTCCCTGGTGGCTCATACGGTAAAGAGTCTGCCTGCAGTGCAGGAGACCTGGGTTTGATCCTTGGGTCGGGAATATCCCCTGGAGAAGGAAATGACAACTCACTCCAGTATCCTTGCCTGGAAAATTCAATGGACAGAGGAGCCTGGTAGGCTACAGTCCACGGAGTCGCAAAGAGTTGGACAAGACTGTGCAACTTCACTTCGCTTCACTTCCCAGGGAAGAAGCCAAGCCTGGTGGCCAGCAGAGCGTAGATTCCAGGGATGAGAAGAATGAGCTCCTTGAGGACGGCAAGCAGAGGGAACCTCAAGAAAAAGACAGGCTCAAAGCAGAGGCACAGGCTGCCCCCATAGGGAGAGTGGCTGCAGTCACCCAGAAGACAATCTCAGGACAAACTTAGCAAACATGACTGCTGGAACTACCTGCCTTTTTGTCCAGATCACTGCCACAGGGCAACTTACTGCTCAGCGGCGTGCAGTGAGTTACTAGAGAGAACCAGTGTGCTCCAATGCTGAGCAATATGGCTTTGGAATGACATCTGTGTGCTCAGACATTCAAAGTCCCTTGAAAACAATGATGTACGGGCATACACAGTTCAAAGGACTTGTCTCTCATTTGCCATCACAGCACTCCTGAGGTGTAGGCAGGGCAGGTATTATTACCCACGACTGTTTGAAGAATGTGGGACTTACCCAGAGATTCCACACTGGTCAGCAGTCGAGATGAGGATGAACTCAGATGCCAGGCTTCCAATCTTGTGCTCTGTGTGTAGAACTCCTCTTTGCATATTTTATAGTCTCTCATTATACCCAATAGCCTATAATCAACTATCTGTGTTCTGCTTAAACTCAGTTGATTCTGTAGTTGGCTACCAGGAGTCCTGGCCAATACAGGGACCATGTACACATGCAAGAGCCCACGTCTTTTTCACACGACAGGTAGGGAACACCTTTTGTACAGGACAATCTACATAATCAAGTAGATTATGCCTCAGAGTCTTCCATTGCGGGGGTATGCCATAATTTATCTAATCAATCCCCTTATGATTAAGATTTAAATTTAAATTTAATTTTTTGGCTATTAATTCGCTCATTTTATTCAACAGATATTTACTGAGCATTCTTCATGTGCCAGGTACTATTTTAGGTAATGAAGACAACAGCTCCCTGTCTACATAGAATTTACATTCCGGTCAGAAAACAACTAATAAGCAAGTAAACTAATAAATAAATGCAGGCTATGAAAAGATCTAATAAGAGAACAGAATTTAGTAATGGGAGAGCTGTATATGAATATCAGAGAACATTCATCTTAGAGCTCTTCTCTGAATAGTCCCTTAGGATAAATCCTAGAAGTACAAATGTAAGGTCAAAACACAGGCTCATTTAGATACCAAAAGAGGGCCATGAAATTTTGTCACAGTCCTCCTCTAAACTGGCTTTGGGCCCTTTCCTGTGAGGTGTGAGACGAGCAAGGCAGGAACGTGGACATCGGGTTTCTCGTTTGCACCGCGAAGACACCTCTACTGCAAAGATGGTCAATGTACCTAAGACCCAAAGGACTTTCTGTAAGAAGTGTGGAAAGCATCAGCCTCACAAAGTGACCCAGTATAAGAAGGGCAAAGATTCCCTGTATGCCCAGGGAAAGAGGCGCTATGATCAGAAGCAGAGTGGTTATGGTGGGCAAACCAAGCCAATTTTCCAGAAGAAGGCTAAAACCACAAAGAAGATCATGCTGAGACTTGAATGCATTGAGCCCAACTGCAGATCCAAGAGGATGCTGGCCATTAAGAGGTGCAAGCATTTTGAACTTGGAGGAGATAAGAAGAGAAAGGGCCAAGTGATCCAGTTCTAAGCTTTGGGATTCTCTTGTTCTTATGTTTTGAGAGGAAAATGTTGAAGTTACAGAAAAATTGCCTGAATGAGAATAATTACAGTGATATTCCTACTAAAAAGAAATAAATAAACAGGCTTTGAACCCAGCAAGTCTAGGTTACAGTCCCAACTGGGCTGGTGACTGGCTCTCTAAGAGACTGGAGAGGCTGCTATCCACTGTACATCTCTGCACTTCAGTGTCCTCCCCTGAGAAATGGGGGCAATAAAAGTGCCTGACTCAGGAATTGGTAAGGATTGAAAATGATGTGACATAAGTGGTTAATAATGTTAGATGAAAAAAAAAACATATTCATTTAAACATGTACACTAAAATTGCTTTTTAAAAAGGGGTGGGACTTCCCTGGTGGTCCAGTGGTTAAGAGTCTGACTGCCAGTGCAGGGGATACAGGTTCAATCCCTGGTCCGGAAAGATCCCACATGCTTCGGAGCAACTAAGCTCATGTGCTGCGACTACTGAAGTCCACACTCTAGAGCCTGTGCTCCTCAACAAGAGAAACTAGCAAAAGGAGAAGCGTAGGCACTGCAGACATAAATAAATAAGGGGTGTACAAATTTAAACTCCCATTTCTTGGTGCCCAGCCACTTCGGGTTGGTTCTGAGCTCAAACTAGCTTGACCTGTCTGTTTTCCAGAACCCGGCATCCACACACCACCTGCAACCACGTGAGGACTGAAATGGGGTCTCATTCCAGTGGCTCTCGTGTCCCTAGTGCTCAAACCAAAGGGAAACACAGGGGGCTGGTCTCCTGGTGCTGAGGAGAGTCCCCAAAGCAGCCAACATACTCACGGATGGTGGGGCAGCCTGCCTTGCGAACCTTAGACGTTTCATTTTGTAGGAAACCAGATCTTATGTGCCACATCTACGTCCCTGCAGGCGCCGTGGCCTTCTGTTGGCTGGATTCCTCAGCAGGACGGGTAGGTCTAGCGTGCTCACCACTACTTGATAAAAACCACAAATAGCAACCTGCTGAATGTTTTCGTTTCAATGTAGAAACTCCAAACTGGAATCCTGAACTGGGGCCTTGGCAGCACTGGAAGGCCACAGGTTGCAGAAGGCAGATGACTCACTGCCGTCTGAAAAGGTCGATGCTGTTGGTCCAAAATGTGACCACGTCCCACTTCTTTCTTTGTCCATCTGTTGTGGTCTAGGAGTGACGATTTTAAAGTTTCAAATTTGGACTGTATATAAGCTGATTTCTCAAGCCACATCCAATATGGTTTGGCAACCAGTACTACTCTGGTGTGGTTTGACTAACGAGGTAGTAAGGAACAAGAAGGTGTCTATCTTTCTGCAAACTGTACGCATAGGTCACCTCTTTGAATGAAGGTGGTTGGGATTAAGGTGGCTGGCCATGCGACTGATTCATAAGAAGCCTGGTAAGAAGTTTTGGTTGATTACGACTAATTCTTCATCTACTCAGTGTGCTGAACACCATAGCTTCCATTGTTGTCTTCTTAAATCCAGCTATTCTTAATACCAGTTTTTCAGTTTTTCAAAAGCATGTTAAGAATGTTGTTTAATAACATAGGAACACGGAAAATTGCCATATTTCATAAAAGTCAGGCTTTGACTTCTTCCAAAGCCAAACAACACATGTATTCAGAATTTTTTTTTGACATTTTACCTTTTTAAAAAAGAATGTTTAGATTTTTCTTGTTATTGGCCATGCCATGCAGCATGTGGGGTCTTAGTTCCCTAACCAGGGATTGAGCTCTCGCCCCTTGCATTGGAAGGAGAGTCTGCCAGGAGCTACCACTGGACTGCCAGGGAAGTCCTTGACAACTCACGTTTAACTGCCATGGAACATATGCCACAAATGGTAGCATTCCTGAAACAAAAATCTATGTGTTTAGGGCCTGAAAAATTGGTTTCTGAGTTTCTTTCTGGCTTCAACATTCAACATTCTCTGTATAGCCCTACTCTGGTTAATTGTCTAAGAGAATTCCCTCCCTCCAATAGTAGGAATATGTACCCTTATGACTTCTTTTTGGATAAAAATAATAACATATTGCTGGCCTAATATTTTAATGGCACAATATATCTAATGTTTGAGTATTCTTTTGCTTTAAATATAAAAGCTTACAATCTTTGTCATTTTAGATGGAACAGGTTTTTAAATTTTTGCTGAAATTTATTATTTACCTTTAAAATATATCTAATATATAATTATTTATCCATAATCAAAGAACAGATAGATAATGCCTATCATCTTTACTGTCTTTAAATTTTTTGGCCACGCTGCATGGCACGCGGGATCTCAGTTCCCCAACCAGGGGTCAAGCCCATGCCTCTTGCAGTGGGAGTGCAGAGCTTCAGCACTGGACCCCAGGGAAGTGCCCTGCCATCTTAAAACTGTATTAGAGAAGCACTGGGCTTCCCTGGCAGCTGAGTGGTGAAGAATCCACCTGCCAAAGCAGGAGATGCAAGAGATGTGGGTTCTATCCCTGGGTTGGGAAGATCCCCTGGAGTAGGAAATGGCTACCCACACCAGTATTCTTGCCTGGAAAATTCCATGGTCAGAGGAGCCTGGAGGGCTACAGCTCATGGGGCCACAGAGAGCCAGACAGGACTGAACAGCTAAGTACACACACAAAGAAGCATTAACGGGTATAGAAACACTGGCACTTTGAGGACGTAGAATCAGGTGATTTGGTGGAGGGCAAATCAGACATACCAAGTGAGGAAAAACCAGCAAGTAATTTTCAGGCTCCAGTTTTCAGTCATAGTTAAGGAGCTCTATGACAAACCCTTCCAAGTGTTTAGCAATGTATTTCTCTGCTCTTCCTTGAGTGGATTGGTTTGGGTGGGGCACAGATGGGTATTTTTCAAGGCTCCCCTGGTGATTCTGATGGACAGTCAGGGTTGAGAACCCTCTCCTAAAGGCACATGCAAATATCTTGCCTGCTGGACACACAGTCGTCAAAGCACAGGTTAAGAGAAGCCTGATGGGGGAAGAGAAAAAACAGCAGCCTCTTAGCATTTGCCAGAAATCTTCAAGTAGCATTTTATTTATCACATGAATCCTCACAAGCTAGTGGTAAAGAACCCATCTGCCTAATACAGGAGGCATAAGAGACGTGGATTCAATCCCTGGGTCGGGAAGATTCCTTGCAGGAGGGCATGGCAACCCACTCCAGTATTCTTGCCTGGAGAATTCCATAGACAGAGGAGCCTGCAGGACTGTGGTCCACAGGGTCATACAGAGTCCAATACGACTGAAGTGACTTAGCACACACATCCCACTTGCAGCTGGCTGTTGACCTCCACTGGTGGTCAAATGGAGCTTTTATTGACAATCTGCTCCCACTCTCTAACTACCAAAACCCAAAACCTACTGTGGAACCCTCACTCCTAATTCTGATTGTGACCAGTGCTAAATGCCTGGTTTACCCAGTCCACTTAGGGAATGGATTCTTGAGTTCCCTTGGAGGATAACTATAGGACTAGAGAAGTCTGTCTGACAATAAACTTCCTCTCCAGGGTATTTCTCAGCTTCGATATAAGTCTGAACCCACCAGTTCACATTCATCTCCACAGTTACCCCTGTCAGTTTTTGCCGTCATCTACTGAAATGACTTGTCTATATGTTGGGTTTTACTACAGCATGTTGCATCTATTTACTGTGTTTACTGAATTGAATGAAAAAAGCAGCAGAAGTAAGGTAACGGTGGGGTCTAAGGCGGGTTCTAGCAAGAGATCCTCTTGAGGTATGGAAGGAGAAACCAGTGGTACAAACTGGGGGTTGGCACCATGATAACAGAATGTCAGGAAGATCCAAGACCAGTATAAGGTAAGCGCTTTCACATTTTTCCTACTGGAAAAATCAGCCATCAAAGCTAAGTTTCAAATTGGATTATAAAAAACAAATAAGCATACAGTGTGTTGCTATTTAAAAACAATTGTTTGGAAATAAATAAATCCAATATTGTCACAGGGCTTCCCTGGTGGCTCAGTGGTAAAGAATCCGCCTGCGATACAGGAGCCATAGGAGACACAGGTTTGATCCCTGAGTTGGGAAGATCCCCTGAAGGGGAATATGGCAACCCACTCCAGTATTCTTGCCTGGAGAGTCTCCATGGACAGAGAAGCCTGGTGGGCTACAATCCACAAGGTCGCAAAGAGTCGGACATGACTGAAGTGACTTAGCATGCATGCAATATTGTTACAAACACTGTGAGCTGTTCATCCACAACCATGAGCTAGCATAATAACAATAACAATATAATTATAATATATAGGATAATCAGTTCATTTCAGTTGCTCAGTCGTGTCCGACTCTTTGTGACCCCATGAACCGCAGCACACCAGGCCTCCCTGTCCATCACCAACTCCTGGAGTCTACCCAAACCCATGTCCATCGAGTCAGTGATGCCATCCAACCATCTCATCCTCTGTCATCCCCTTCTCCTCCTGCCCTCAATCTTTCCCAGCATCAGGGTCTTTTCAAATGAGTCAGCTCTTCGCATTAGGTGGCCAAAGTATTGCAGTTTCAGCTTCAACATTAGTCCTTCCAATGAACACCCAGGACTGATCTCCTTTAGGATGGACTGGTTAGATCTCCCTGCAGTCCAAGGGACTCTCAAGAGTCTTCTCCAACACCACAGTTCAAAAGCATCAATTCTTCGGCAATTAGCTTTGTTTATAGTCCAACTCTCACATCCATATATGACTAATATAATAATAACAATATAACATCATATTCTAAATTTGAAATGAAAACTATATTGGAAAATAGTTATTAAAAGATATACTGAGACAGAGCTCTGAGAATATGTCAATAAATTTGGGCCAAATGACCAGAGAGTCAACTGTTTGATAAACATATAATAAAACAGCAGAATTTTATTGATACTATTACTCCATGAAGCTGAAATACCCTAAAACATAAAGACTAACAAAGAGCGTCAATCTGGTACAGAAATGAAGATACCAAAACAAGCCAGGGATGGAGGTCTGCAACCCATTTCTCTGATACTGGGGTGTTTCTTTCTTACAAAAAACCCACAAAAAACCTTAAGAAAATGGTTCATTCAGAAGGTGGTATTTCTACACAGCTATTACATGAATAAAAAATGTTGATCTCAAAAGAGATCCAATATTCCAATTCAATAATACTATTAATATTAATGCTGTTTAAAGTCAGCATCTTTTATTTTTATTATAGTAAGACTGACCACGATGTTACTAGAAAAAGAGATATCATAGCTCCCAATTAATGAAGTCCATCCTTTGAAATATACTCTTCTGAAGTGCGTTAGTCCCTAAGGCCGCCATAAGCAATTATCACAAAGTTGGCTGCTTACAACAACAGAGAGTTCTCTCCCAGCTCTGAAGACCAGAAATTTGAAATCAAGGTGTCACCCGGGCCATGCCCCTCCCTGGAGAATCCTTCCCTGCCTGCTCCAGTTCCCTCGGGCTGCTGGCACGGCCCATGGCTGAGTCAGTCTGATCTCTGACTCTCGGCCCATGTGGACTTCTCCTCTGTGTCTCTGTGTCGCTGGAACTTAGTTCCCATCTGGGTGATCTAGGATGGTCTCATTTTGACACCGTAACTATATCTCGGAGAACCCTTTTCCACACAAGGTTGCCTTTATAGGTTCTGGGGATTAGGAAGTAGACACACCTTTCAAGAAGCCACCAAGCAATCCACTACGGGAAGCACATTCCATGAACAGCAGAATGCAAGGTTCTTCAAAAGAGCAAATCGTGTGTTAATGAAGAAGAATTCTCCCTTTCCCATTCTCTTTAGATTCTACATTAAAGATCACAGTGCTGTCTGGAGCCATATTCAGGCTTCCCCTGTGTCCTGTGCACCACTGCCTGTTCTTGTCCTTTTTGGTTCTCGCTTCCACTGAAAGCACATGGTTAAGGAGACGAGGATGAGAGTGTAGCAATTCTGAATCACTGCTTTTAGGATGTGTGCTTGGGTTACTGCTTCCCTCCAAGAAAGCTGACTTTTAAACTTAGGTCTAGTAGATATCATCCAAAGAACACATTTTCAGATGATTGGCTAAGGTCTGGAATCATAAAAAATACAATTTTAGGGATGAAGGGAGTTCAGTAATTATCCAGTTATTTTAGAAACCAGGAGACAAAAGTGAGATCAATAAATCACTGGAAGTCATCAATGCGAGGCGGGGCAGAGCCGAGACTATAACTCAAGTCCTTTGATCCCTACTTAAGCGTCTTTTCACTTAATTCAGAGTGTGATACAGAGCTCTTTCCTCTGTAGACTACTTAAGTTGGTAGTCTCATGGGTACCACCCAATGAGACAATCAAACTTCTGTGGACTGAACGTTTGTTCCTCTAAAACTACTATGGTGAAGCCCTCACCCCCAAACATGATGGCATTCGGAAGAGGGGGTAGTGAGGTCATTAGGGTAGAGCCCTCGAATAGGATTAGTGCCCTCATAAAAAGAGACACAGGGCTTCCCTGGTGGCTCAGATGGTAAAGAATCTGCCTGCAATGCCAGAGGTCCTGGTTCGATCCCTGGGTTGGGAGGATCCCCTGGAGAAGGGAATGGCAACCCATGCCAGTGTTCTTGCCTGGAGAATTCCACAGAGGAGCTTAATGGGTCCACGGGGTCACAAAGAATTGGACACAACTGAGCGACGAACACTTCCACTTTCAAGAAGAGACATGAGAGAAGATTTTTCTCCCATGTGTGGGCATAGCAAGATGATAACCATCTATGAACCAGGATGAAAGCTCTTACCAGGAAGCAAACCATCCTGCAACCCTCGATCTTCGACTTCCAGCTTCCGGACAATGACAAATAAATGTCTGTTGTTTAAGCAACTCAGTCTACAATATTCATGATATCAGCTCAAACTGATTAAGTCACAACCCAGTGAATATATTCCAAAATATTTACTGAATGTGTGCTATGGGCAGAGAGCTTGCACACTCAGGTGAGTGAATGACTGATGGCACCTGAAAGGCTGCAAGGCTTTGAAGCAGCTTTCACACGAGGGTGTTGGGATGACTCTTCATTCCACCCTTGGAAAAAAGTGAAGTGCCTAGAGTTTATGTCCCCACTTAGAACTGCTTCTTAAGTTGTCAGGTATCGTCGTTTGAGTCAAAAGTACTTCTTGGCCTAGAAAATAAGTCTCCTCATTACTCTCTAGTGCTGAACTGTAAGATGAAGCAGGATCCTAAGGTCAACAGCCTAAGCTTTTTTTTTTTTTTTTTTAATTAAAATGTACCATTGTCCATAAAATAAAGTATCATCTCTGGGGGAAAAATAAAGTATCATCTCTGGGGAATAGTAAAGCTATCAACTAGCTACTCATAAATGAAAGAGTCATTTTCTGGTGGACACAGTGAGCAAAAAAGACCCAGATGGTGGATCCTTTTGGCATAGACTGATCTGCTCTGGATGTCTAATACATTTCTTTACTGTGTTAATTCTTGCATCAGAACCATCATGGCAGCGTGCTTATTTCCAAGGAAGACGAAAATGGAGAGATTTTTGTCTGTAGGATTCTTGCCTTCCTCCTTCAACATGGGGCTGCCCTGTTCACTGCAGCCAGGGGGCAACTGAAATGACCTGGATCGTTTGGTGAAAAATTTCAAAGCTCTGGCCCATGCAAGACTCAACATAATCCCTTCCCCATGAAACAGGAAAAGGGATTAGACTTTTTCGGGGTGGGGTGGGAGGGTAATGGGGTAGTATTTTACCTGGGCTGGACCCGAAGCCTGAGGAAGATTCAGAATTTATTTTAAAATGAATTTGGCTGCCTGGGTAGAGCATGCTGCATTGCTGCTGGCTGGAGAGTGAGTCCCGCGGGCTTGCGGCCCTGCCTCCTTCCATGAGGAATCCCTGCCAATCCAGGATCTGTGAACTGCTTCTGCCAGCCAATCTCTAATTTAGCATATGCACAAAGCCAATTTTTGGACACCATGATGGTGCCTGGCACCTCTGCAGCCCACCATGTTTGCAGAGCTAAGTAGTTAGCAAGAGAGAGAAAAAAACATGCCATGCAAAGGCGTTTCAAATTCACAGATAAATCGCCTATGTATTATACATGTATGTGTGTCTCTCTCCTGATTTTCCAACAGAAACTTCCCCCATGCCTTTCCTTGTAGTTATTTCATTTAGATTTTCAGTCTGGGATGCACTTAGCAATAGTCAACACTGACAAAGATAAAACCCGGCTACCCGCTGAGAACATCTGATTTTTAAAATGTAGAAATGCTGCTCTTTACAAAATAGGGCATTTCCCTTTTAATTAGCTTCCAAATACACCCAAATAATTTGCAACTAGGAAATGATGCCATTTTCGAATACTTAAAAATAATTCCGAGGCATTGCAAAACCAATCTGATGAGAGGCACAAGCCAGTGAAACCTTCTGTTTTGAGACAAATTCAACTGTTTCTTCGGGAACAGCTGTCATAACCATGGGCTCATTCACTTAACCCTCTGGCTTTGATCATTGTTTTCTCTCAAAAAACCCGTGTCTAAGGTGTACTTGCTGAAATATTTGGGAACAAGTAATACAGGCTCAAGGGCACCCATGTGGATCTTCCTGCCTCCCTCCCTTCCATAGACTTCCTTGCCAATCCTCTAGTTTTCAAACAGTTCTTCAGGAGACAAGGTAGTCGCAAAAGCTCTCTGTGTCACATCACATCTTTGAAAACAAATACATGGACAGTGCTCACCCTGCAATGTGCTGGCTCTGAGTCCAAGAAGGGGTTTTTTGACTTTTCCCTGTGCATCACTTCACTTTACTTCAGTCGCTCAGTCGTGTCCGACTCTTTGCGACCCCATGGATTGCAGCACGCCAGGCCTCCCTGTCCATCACCAACTCCGTGACACCAAATTTCTGGACAGAAGGGAGGGGAGAGCCATTTGGTTTTCTGATGTGTCTTTCTCCCAGTGCTTAGACGGTGACGAACGGCCCACGTCTGGACTCTCTTGGTAAGTGGCGTCCCCACTTTTCTGGCCCGGTGAGCCATCACTGATAGGTTTGCTAAGCGTGGGGTGCATGAACCCTACCAAACTATACCTGGACCTTACCTGCTATGGTTTCTGTTGGTTTAAAAAAAAAAAAAAAAAAGTCTGCGGCCTGCCGGTATAAATATAAATATTTCAGGAACTTGGCTGATGGCAAGCCTCGCACGGCCATGCAGAAGCCAGGCGTGATTGCCCTGGCCTGGTGTGGGGCTCCCCAGGTGGCAGGGGCTGCGAGCGGGCCATGACGTTGGTGGGGGGCAGACCTAAGTGCCTCCAGTCATTCCGAGTAGCCCCTGGGCTGATTGGTGACGAGGGCTGACAGGCTCCTGAGGGGAGGTCCTGTCCAGTTTCTCTCTGAGGCAGGCATGATGGGCCAGGCATGGGGTCCTGAAGCCGAGACTGGGGACTTTCTCGTGTGACTGCATACATTCCTCCTCCACGAGGCCACACTCATGGTCTCTTTGGAGGCCCTTGGCTCACCGGAGGATTACCATTAAGAGACGTCTGCTCAGCGGCGCCAGGTCCTTTCCCTGCCCCTCGGGGGCCAGCACGGTGCCTCCATGCGGCTTCACCCAAGCCAGACAGAAGGGCAGCCCACCAGGTCTGGGAATTAGAGAGGGCGATCGATATGTGTATACGGAACACAGTCACGGACAATTGAAAAGGCTTACACGTAACCCCACTGGGAACGGCTTAAAACTGAAGCCTGTGATAAGTGACTCACGGAACCCAGACCCTGATGAGGATGCCTGGGGATGACCAGAGGTGAGGTTCCTAACATCTGTGATTCTCAGAGTTCAAATGGCTGGAAGTACGTAAATGATTCTAGGACTGGTTCTGCAAATAAATATACCTACTTAAAACAGGGAAGCACTTTTCACTCCTGAGTGATCCTGAAACCTTGAAATACGCAATTATCACTTCTTAAGTTTCATGTCAAAGGCAAGACCATGTCATTGAAATATAAAGCTTACTACTTCAGCCCCACCATCTTTGCAACTGGAGACAAGTGCCACCTCAGTGGTATACTGAGGTTCTTTAGTGATGGGCATGTGCTCAAGTGGGGAAACCACCTAGGGGAATAATTAGGGATTATAAAATTACGATAACGAAGGCAGATATGGGATTCAAATACAGATATTTTGAACTTCAAACTTCTGATAAGATACAATCAATAAGGATTTTTTAAAGTGTACTTTAATTCTATCAGAGTTTAGTAGATTTTAGGAAGATCTGAATTGCACTGTAATTTGGGATTAATTTACATAGTTTGTTGTTTTACTAATGCAGTTGATTTTCCTAGTGTAAAGAAAGCATCTTGTACCTTGGACCACTGACAGCTGGGTTTCTAATAGAAACCAAAAAAGGCAAACTCAAAATAGAGAAAGGTTGTATCCATCAGGGCTCTCCAGAGAAACAGAACCAAAAGGAGATAGAGAAGTGATAGACAAACAGATAGACAGATTTATTTTAAAGAATTATCTCATAAGATGATAAGTTCCAAATCCATCAGGCAAGTTGTGGGCTGGAAACTTGGGCGGAAGTTGATGCTGTAGTCTTAAGGCAGAATTTCTTTTTCAGGAAACCTTAATTTTTGTTCCTAAGGCCTGCAATTGATTGCATGAGGCCCACCAACATCACCCAGGGTAATCTAATCTGTGTAAAGTCCACTGACTGTAGATGTTAACCACATCTACAAAACATGGTCCCAGGAACATCGATATTCGTGTTTGATTAAATAACTGGGTATTATAGTTTAGTCAAGTTGACACATAAGGCAGATCATCACAGTAGCTTTCTTCCAAGCTGTGAAAAAATAGTAACTGCCTTCAGTCCATGGAGATTCAGCCTTCTTTCTCCCCTTTGGAAGGGTCCGAGTAATACCCCATTATATGAGGTATGACTGCTCATGATCTGTAGCTCTACCGTTTTCCTCACTAGATACCCCCTGGAGGAGAGTCACAGATCCTGAGCCTTGTACAGACGATGTGCAGAAAGGGGACTGGCAAGCAAGCTGAAACGGAGGGAGGAAGATCTACCTGTTTGGGTTCTACCAGTATCTCTGAAGCAGTTCCTCCAAGCACAGCAAGTACCAGTATCTCTGAAGCAGTTCCTCCAAGCACAGCAAGCACACAAATGGTTGTCTGTGCTGCCCATCTGACTGGTCCCTGGTACATGTATTCCATTACCATCACTCTCACCTAGTCACCTAATATGCCCTTTGAACATGGCGTGCTCTTGACAAGTGAGATTATGAACATATTGTATTGGGTCAACAAGCCATGGGTAGTCTTATCCCAGAGAAACATAAGCTTCCTTCTCTGCTAATTATACTCTAAATCTTTCCTGTCATAATTTTATATTTGTAAAACACTTTAAACACAAAACATCCTTCACCTGTGTGTGCTTAGTCGCTCAGTCGTGGCTGACTCTTTGAGGCTCCCATGGACTGCAGCCCACCAGGCTCCTCTCTCCAGGTGATTTCCCAGGCAAGAATACTGGAGTGGGTATCCATTCCCTTCTCCAGGAGATCTTCCTGACCCAGGGATCGAAACCAGGTCTCCTGCATTACAGGCAGATTCTTTACCATCTGAGCAACAAGGGAAACCCTCATCTAAAGAGGACTAAATCAAAAGCACAAAACAAAACACAGAATAAGAACGAGTCCTTCTGGGACTTCTCTGGTGGTCAGTGGCTAAGACTCCAAGCTCCCAGTGCTGGGGGCCTGGGTTCGATCTCCAGTCAGGGAACAAGGTCTCACATGCCGCAACTAAAGATCCCACATGCCGCAAGAGCAAAGATCCTTCATGATGCAACCAAGACCCGAGCAGCCAAATAAATAGATAACAAATTTTAAAAGAATGTATCCTTTCGATCTCTGAGGTCAGACAATAGTAAGTAACATTTACATGGTACTTTGTTATTTGTTAAGTGCTTTCACATACATTTATTTTATCTTTGCAGCAGCCTTGGGAGGTCGATGGTATTATCACCATTTTACAGATGACAGAACCAAGGCTCAGAGAGGTTAACAGACTTTCCTGACATCACCCAGCCATCAAGCTGTGAAGCAGGGACAGGAGCTGGGATCTTCTGCTTCGAGCTCCATGGTGGGCTGCCTAGACTACTTTGGGGCTTGTTGCTGGTGACCACCCCAACTCGCAGACCTCAGTTTATGGAGTTCCATAAACGTGGCCAGAGTCTGACTGTCCGATAAATCAAGAAGTGACTATTTACCTACGGAAAAGCGTTGCTGGAGGCAGTGTTCCCACATATGGTCAGGAACCTTTCCCTCCAGGTGTCTTACTTGGGTGCAGAAAGCTGTACTGGAAAGTAGTGGGAGCCGGCACAGTGAAGAGCAGGGAGTGAGAAGGGGGGTGTGAACCTATTTCATACAGTGGAAACTTATGTCCTAACAAATAATTAGGAAAAAAATCCGAGGTTGTTTCCTCAGCTGATCATCACCAGCAGAGCCAACTTTGGATTAAACACTTCTGCTCAGTGGTTTTGACATTCTCAGTCAGGCATATCTTGATGAAATTAGAGATGCAGAAAATATTTTTTGATGGAGTGCAGGGGGAAAAAATGCTAGAAGGGCAGCCAATTCTGTGTGCAAACTTGTGCAGACAGAGATAAAGAGAAAGTAGGAGAATGAGAAGTGTGTGCGTGTGTGAGTGTGTGTGTATAAAATAAATGAAGGAAGATGAAAGCGAGTGACAGAAGAGGCAAGGGGAAGCTGGGGTGATGCTAATTAATTAAACTTTAAGATCTTGGCAGCAAGAGGTGTGTTTATCAACAATCCTCACTGGAACATACCTTTCCAACTATTAACTGTTTTATTTGCCAGAAATAGTCTCTGTCTAATTATTCTGTGCTTGTTTCAATCCAAAAGTGGAGAAAGAAATGTTAGTAAGTAAACATAGCCACTCTTATGCTATAAAATACACCTCTGCACAGAGGTTAATGTTTCAAAAATGCTCAATTAATGAAATGCAGCTGATTCAAACTATTTTACAAAAAAAATTAAGTGGAGGGGTCTATTAGTTTGAAGGCCTTCAAAATAGTGGAAAAGAAAAACTATGCCAAAGATACAAAAAATAATAGAAGGTTAACCATTTAGGAATCTCTAAATAACATGCTTATACTAGGCCAACAGCAAGTCAACTTGTTTTCCTCTTGGGATTTAAGTCTAGAAAAGTCTGATTTGTGAGGACAGAATAAAGACTTGCAGGCATGTCAAATGCTTTTAAAAGATTCTCTTTCATGCATCCTATCTGAGGTAGTTAATAAAGGATATACCATTAAAATAAGAGAATAAACCAAGAAAGAAAAAGACATGAGATCCAGTAAACAGAATATTCAACTCAGCAATTAAGTCAAAGAACTTCCCAGGAAGGGAGGGAAGGTCCCAAATAACAATCTAGTGAGCCACCAGCTCAAGACTGGAGCAATAGATGGTGATTCTGTTGGAGAGCTTGGGATTCAACTAGGTGAGAGAAATGTAGAAAATAAAGCAAATTCCATAGGTGAAGGGATAAATTGTCATACACTCATAGGGTAGAATACTATTCAGCAATAAACAGAAAAGCCATTAAGCCACAAAAAGACATGAAGGAAACTTCAATGTATATTGTTAAGTGAAAGAAGCCAGTCTAATTCCAACTATATAACATTCTGGAGAAGGCAGAATTCTGGAGACAGGAAACAGATCAGTGACTCCCAGGATTCCCTGGGAACAGGTAGAAGAGAGCAGAGGGGATTTTTTAGGGCAATAAAACAGGATTGCCCTAACCCTAACCCTAACTGGATGGATCCAGTAAACAGAATATTCATTTCAGAAATTAACCCAAAGAACTTCCCAGATAGGAAGGGAAATTCCCAGATGACAATCTAGTGAGCAACCGGCTCAAGACTGGAAACTCTGTTGGAGAATATGGGATTGAATTAGGAAAGAGAGAGGTAGAAAATAAAGCAAATTCCATAGGTGAAATTAATTGTGGACTATAGTTAACATTTATGGTATCTGTTCATTCATTTATTCACAGAATAATGTGAATTAAACCAATTAAGTGCCAGATATAGGGTTAGATGCTGGGAATCCAAAGATGAATACGTTATAGTGCCTATCTTTAAGGTGCTCAGAGCCTAGTTAAGAGATATGGACAAACAGAGATATACTTCAACATCCAAAATCTAATCCATCCCCTGAAAGTAGACAGATAGCAAGTTTTGGGAGGGCATGAGCCTATATTCCATCATTATGAACAGAATCAAAAGTATTATGTTTTCAGCCCACCTGAAAACCTTTAGAAAACATTTTTGACACTTTAACTGCCCACATAACCATCCACCATTCTACACAATGTAAAGGATTTAAAACATTGATTATAATTATTTAACAATGAATGAGTACTCATGGGTGCATTTTTTACAGTACATGAAACTATATAATAGCAGATACAACTTACGTTTTCCTTCTATACCATATTAAACATTATGGTAGTGTACATAAACAATGTAACTATATGCTAATGAACCTCTCTTAGAAGACAATAACATGAGATGGAATTGATGTTAGTGATAACATACATGTTTAAATGACATGCAGTGTGATCCCAGCAGGCATGCAGCTGAACACACTCTGATCTGAATTCATTTGAAATCCAAACTTTCTTTGCCAGTACACACATACAAACCCACATTGGAATTTTGATCCAGATGGTAAATGCTGGGTTAAAAGTTTCTGCAAGTTGTGACTTGCAAGACAGTGACTGCTCCAATGGTGAGAGTTTAGACAGTGCAGGAGTTTTATACTAATATTGAGACTATGAAACAATGTGATGATGTCAAGGGTTATTCGATGGAAGTAGGAAACAAAACTGAACTTAGGTGAAAATGACTAGGCATATATTATGTGCACATACGGGCATGGCCATTCTGAAGGAGATCAACCCTGGGATTTCTTTGGAAGGAATGATGCTAAAGCTGAAACTCCAGTACTTGGCCACGTCACGCAAAGAGTTGACTCATTGGAAGATTCTGATGCTGGGAGGGATTGGGGGCAGGAGGAGAAGGGGACGACAGAGGATGAGATGGCTGGATGGCATCACTGACTCGATGGATGTGAGTCTGAGTGAACTCCGGGAGCTGGTGATGGACAGGGATGCCTGGCGTGCTGCGATTCATGGGGTCGCAAAGAGTCGGACATGACTGAGCGACTGAACTGAACTGAACTGACGGGCATGGTAAACAAAGGGTCATTAAGTAGCACATCCACTGTTACTGTGATGAATTTCTGAGTGATGTCTTCCTTTTCTATTATTCTATTATTGCTGTTACACTGCTGTTTGCTGTTGTAATGTTGTTTTTGCAGTTAAGACACAGTTTTTTAAGCATGCAAAAACAATGGATACAAAGATAAGCCCATGAACACAAACCCCAGCCCATGATTTCAGTGCCTGGTCAGACCACTGCAAGTAGAGGAGGTCCAACACTCAGGAAACATTACCCGGATCAGATCTGCTTTAGGGAACCTGGGATTCTCTGCAACCAGCAGCCAAGAATGCACGTATCAACATTTGTATAATAAAATACAGGTATCTTGCTTTGCATCGTAGGTGGCTGAGGGTATATTACACGTTTGTAATTTAAATTATACTAAAGAAACACAAGGGGAACTCAGTATTTAAAAGTCCCTTGCGGAGAATTCTTTTGATGAGTAAAAATGTCTTTAACTTTAGTAGTCACCCCCCTGACTTAACTGTTTTGATAAGCTGGATTGTTTCAAAGCAGGGTATAACAGCAGCATCTCACACTTGTTTTAGACAATTATGGTACATCAGCTTGATGGAATATTAAACAGTCATTAACATTTATAATTACGAAGACTGCAGCGATGTGGAAAAAATGCTTGTGGTGTGCTAAGTGAAAAAGAGATAAATATAAAATTATATTGAAACTATTACTGCAACTAAGTAAAAATGCATGAGGAAGAGCAGGAAGAGAACATGGAATAAGAAAAATATTTTTACATACATCACATTTTGACCTCAAGGGGATTAAGTGGAGCTTTTCAAAAAAGTAAATCCTACCTTACAGCTGTAGAGATTGAAAAGGGCAGACCTCACGTTTTAACCACAGCAGTATGAGCTGCTGTAACAGACACCCACAATCATGGGGGCTTACACACTAGTAGTTCCTTTCTTATTCTTGTCAAAACTAATCTGTGATGGAGTGGAGTCAGGGTGCTGTGTCTTCTGGGACCCAGTGTGTCAGTGGTTTTCATCTTAATCCACAATGACCAAAGTCTCTCATCTGGTTGTTATATGGAAGATAGAGAAAAGTTTTTGTGGGTGAGAGGTTTTTGGGCTTTGGAGGTGGCACAGCGGTAAAGAATCTGCCAGTAATGCAGGAGACTCAGGTTCAACTCTTGGGTCGGGAAGATCCCCTGGAGTAGGAAATGGCAACCCAGTCCAGTATTCTTGCCTAGGAAATTCCACAGACAGAGGAGCCTGGCTGGTGACAGTCCATGAGGCTGCAGAGTCAGACACAACTGAGTGATTGAGCATGCACATACAGCTGGAAGTATACATCACTTCCATCCACATTCTGCGGGTTCAAAGATAATCACATGGCAATATGACACTGCAAAGGAGGGTGGGAAATATCATCTATGTAGCAGAAGGAAGTAGAAGAGGGTTTTGGTGACTAACTGGCTGATGTCTACCACACAAATTTCCACATCTAACAAGAGGGAGGGCAAGAACTGGAACCAAGGTCTTCCTATCTTAGCTCAGCACTTCCATTTTGCTCTCTCAATCATATTCTGTGTGTGTGTGTGACACACACACACACACATACACACAAACACACACACACACAAAGGGAAAGACTTATGTGTTGAAATCTAAGCAGAAGACAATGCAAGTTGCTCAGTCATGTCCAACTCTTTGCAACCCCACAGACTTCTCCATGGAATTCTCCAGGCCAAAAGACTGGAGTGTGTAGCCTTTCCCTTCTCCAGGGGATCTTCCCAACCCAGGGATAGAACCCAGGTCTCCCACATTGCAGGTATATGCTTTACCAGCTGAGTCACAAGGGAAGCCCAAGAATACTGGAGTGGGCAGGCTAACCCTTCTCCAGCAGATCTTCCCAATCCACAAATCTAAATGGGTTCTCCTGCATTGCAAGCAGATTGTTTACCAACTGAGCTATCAGGGAAGCCCAAGCAGAAGACAGCTGTTCCACATTTAAGCACAACCAATATAGAATCTAATTCTTTTTAGGAAACACACTACATTCTCAGTGAAAATCATCCCTGGGAAGGAAATACCGGGATGAACTCAGGTCCTTGAGCAAGAGAATCTGGTTAGGAGCTGACCTGGCTGAGAAAGAATGAAAAAATGCCTATGTAATTATGTGGCCCTTACATTTCCAGTGTCACTCACATCTTTGCATAAGCATGATCCCATTGTCGATGGGAAGGAAGAAAATCCAATCCTACCTGTTGCATACATTAAGACCCCCCCAGCCACTTCCCATGAAATCCCAGCCAGAAGGCACTAGAAAAGAGCTGGCATATTTATCTTCTTTGCCGCCTTCTTTTATTCAGCCTTGCTCAGCTTTTCAGGTCTATTCCACTGTGGCCGTGACCGAAAAACATAAGGATGCAGTCACTGGGAGCTATTTTTAAGCAAAAACATCTTCTACAGTACATTAAAATATTATTTGGGGCTACATCCTGAAAAACAGATTCCTGTCCCAAATTTGGCATTTAAAAATTTACTTATTTATTTGGCTGCACCTGGTCTTAGTTGTGGCATGTGGGATGCAGTTCTCTGATCAGGGATCAAAACTGGGCCCCCTGCATGGAGAGAGGGAAGCCTTAGCTACTGGACCACCAGAGAAGTCCCAAATTTGGCATTTTTCACATTAAATGTTTTCATTTGGTGAGAAATCAGTTCAAACCAGGACTAGTTGCCAAATCTTATTGGAACTTGGTGGAGCTTGGTGAGTACTGTTTGTGTCAAAACAAGCCAGAGCTTAAACTGGACAAAGAGAAAAATAAAACGGCTATTTTATATTCCTCTGTCCCCTGCCAAGGCTCACCAGTGCAATGCTTTGAACACCGAGGCACTTGGTAAATACTGAGCTAATCATGATGAACATAATTATTATGTTATGCTGTTTGACTACAGTTTAGAAATGACTGAGGTAAGAATGGATAATCGTACCTACAGCAAATGCTGCCAGGCTGCTCTGCTTGTAGACTTCCTCTGAACTATTTTTTTCTTTTTGGCCACATTGTGCAGCATGCAGGATCTTAGCTCCCCAACCAGGGATCGAACCCATACCCCCTGCATTGGAATCGCAGAGTCTTAACCACTGGACCCCAGGGAAGTCCTTGCTCTGAACATTTTAAGGTTCACCCATTCTCTCATCACACATTCCCTCATCACCCACAACCCCTACATGCTCTCCCCCATACATCTACACACCCATCCATACATGCCATCCACACACAAACACATCATACTCCTCGAGATACAACACACACACACACACACACACACAACTGTACACACCCATCCACACACAGCATCCACATAAACACCATCTACACACACACACACACACCCCTGAACATACCCATCCACACACAAAAGTTGTGCCTTGAAGTTTGTAGGGTTTCAGGCCTCTTGGAACTGTGACGTCTAACCTTTATTCCTGGGAATGCTGCTCCTCACAGTTGTTCCACGGGGTGATCCTACCGGTCCTGGTGAGCAGTTGGGGCTGAAGTGTCACCCTGAGAGGCAGAGTGGGATGACCAGGGCCAGGCATGCTACCCTGGGGCCACTAGAGAAACTTGTGCTTCAGGAGCCCCACCTTGGCTCTCTCCCCAGTTTTTTTTTTTAATATTTATTTATCTGGCTGCACCAGGTCTGTTTAGGAGCCCTGGTGGCTCAGAGGGTAAAGTGGCTGCCTAAAACGCAGGAGATCCAGGTTCGATCCCTGGGCCAGGAAGACCCCCTGGAGAAGGAAGTGGCAGCCCACTCCAGTACTCTTGCCTGGAAAATCTCATGGACGGAGGAGCCCGGTAGGCTACAGTCCATGGGGTCGCATGGGGTCGCAAAGAGTCGGACACAACTGAGCGACTTCAGTTTCACCAGGTCTTAACTGAAGCAGGAGAGATTGTTAGTTGCAGCATGTGAACTCTTAGTTGAGGCATGTGGTATCTAGTTCCCTGACCAAGTACTGAACCCAGGCCCCCTGCATCAGGAGTGTGGAATCATAGCCACTGGACCAAGGCCCTCTCCCAATTTTTCGTTTCAGTGTTTGAAAGAAACCTTGCCTTTGGGATAAAGGAACATCTAGGAGTCTTAATTCCTATGCTCTGAATTCTCTGTTTTGGACCCTAAGACCTGGGTAATTCCTTACTTTTTCAATGGGTTTGCCAGCCCTTGAACCAGGACTTGCAGTAACCCATAATATCTAAATGCTGAGAAGGAGGAAAGGGTAACTTAAGAGCTAGTGTCAGAATTCTTCAAAGAGAAAATGGTCTTTAAAAATTTTTTTATTTTAATTATTGCCTTTGATAAAGTTGGTATAGAAAGGCTAAGGGTAGAAAGAACTATTTCTGTTTGTTTAAAAATAAGCAAAAAAAAAAAAAAAAACTGGTTAGGCCATTTGCCAGTGGAAAGAACCCTCAGGGCAAGGTGGGGATGAACTAGGAATGAGAGAGGAAAACCCAATTTCTCTGCAAAATAAAATAAGAATGGAGAGGAACCAAGGAGGGAGTAGGAAAGGTGGGGTGATTTTGGTCCATAACAATGGCCTATGGAGTTTTCTGTGATAGGAAATTTTGTGCTGTGAGGTGATTCCCAGGGGTGGAGGACCAGGGGACAGCAAAGTGGCCATCATCTAGTTTCAGGTTAAGATGTCCTGAGCACTTATTGTAGGCCAGGCACTAGGTTATGCTGTCAACATGCACTTTTTTTTTTTCCGGCCATACCACTCTGCATGTGGGATCTTAGTTCCCTGACCAGGAGTCAAACCTGCATCCCCTGCACTGGCAGCATGAAGTCTTAACCACCGGACTGCCAGGGGAGTCCTGACATGCATGTTCTGATTGAATCTTCAAGGCTACTTCTCGGTGATAAGCCCAGGGCTTCCCTGGTGGCTCAGCAGCAAAGAACCCCCCTGCCAAAGCAGGAGAGGCAGGTTAGATCCCTGGGTCGGGAAGATCTCCTGAATGGGGGAAATGGCAACTCACTCCAGTATTCTTGTCTGGGAAATTCCATGGACAGAGGACCCTGGCGGGCTATAGTCCCTGGTGTTGCAAAGAGTCAGACACAACTGAGCGACTGAATAGTGACGACAAATCCCCATTTTGCAGAGGAGGACTTGGAGGCTTGCCGAGAGGCAGATACTCAGTAAATCAGAGTCCAATCTGAGTTTGACTGATTGTAAAATCCATCCTATTTATTAGTCACTGGAGCTGGCGCAGGAGGGCCTAGAGCCCCTAGAGGGCTAACCCACACTGAAGGTCAGGAAGGGCAGCGGTGAGGAGATACCTCTCGTCCAAGGTAAGGAACAGCGGCTGTGCTTTGCTGGAGCAGCCGTGAAGAGATACCCCACGCCCAAGGTAAGACAAACCCAAGTAAGATGTTAAGTGTTGCAAGAAGGCATCAGAGGGCAGACACACTGAAACAATAATCACAGAAAACTAGTCAATCTAATCACACTAGGACCACAGCCTTGTCTAACACAATGAAACCAAGCCATGCCTGCGGGGCAACCCAACACGGGCGGGTCATGGTGGCGAGGCCTGACAGAATGTGGTCACTGGAGAAGGGAATGGCAAGCCACTTCAGTATTCTTGCCTTGAGAACCCCATGAACAGTAGGAAACGGCAAAATGATAGGATACCAAAAGAGGAACTCCCCAGGTCATTAGGTGCCCAATATGCTACTGGAGGTCAGTGGAGAAATAACTC
>SJYQ01084716.1:149033-262001 GCA_006410935.1 Redunca redunca
TCAAAAGCAGAGACATTACCTTGCCGACTAAGGTCCGTCTAGTCAAGGCTATGGTTTTTCCTGTGGTCATGTATGGATGTGAGAGTTGGACTGTGAAAAAGGCTGAGCGCCGAAGAATTGATGCGTTTGAATTGCGGTGTTGGAGAAGACTCTTGAGAGTCCCTTGGACTGCAAAGAGATCCAACCAGTCCATTCTGAAGGAGATCAATCCTGGGATTTCTTTGGAAGGAATGATGCTGAAGCTGAAACTCCAGTACTTTGGCCACCTGATGCGAAGAGTTGATTCATTGGAAAAGACTCTGATGCTGGGAGGGATTGGGGGCAGGAGGAGGAGGGGACGACCCAGGATGAGATGGCTGGATGGCATCACGGACACAATGGACGTGAGTCTGAGTGAAGTCCGGGAGATGGTGATGGACAGGGAGGCCTGGCGTGCTGCGATTCATGGGGTCGCAAAGAATCAGACACGACTGAGCGACTGAACTGAACTGGAGCATATTCTCCTCGTGAACACTGAAGACTACAGCACTAAGCTATGGAGCAGAGGTTATTTGTGGTTTACTAATTAAGGGTGAAAAAGCATCCCAGAAATGGCAAGCACTGAATAAGTACTAGTATCATTGTCTTGGAGCATGACCACTGACATCTGAAGGAAGCACTGTCATCTAAAATGGAAACATGACAAGCCAACAAGGGCTTATTAATGTCACATGAAAATGATACAGTTAAATACTCATGTTTGCATTCCACTGGATATTTACATTCTGAAAACCATGCTCTCAGGCACTGGGCTCTTCATTAAAGTCAGTCAGAATCGTTTGCAAATGCAGTAGAAAATACCGCCATATCACTTCATTTATTTTTTCCTCTGGGACAATAAAAAGGAAAGTGGTGCACCATTTTGACGCAGATCTGTAAAGCAGAAATCATGGTGCCTTTACCACTCTTGCTTCAAAGAGAAGAAATTATAGCCTTTCGTTCTCCTAGCAGCATGTAACTAAGGTTTAGATGAGTGAACAGATGCATGCAAAAATCAGTCACACGCATAGAAAACATTCATTTTCACAATCTGGTAAATCTGCTAGGTACACATGAAACGGAGCCAAATTGATTTCAGCAGAATGCAGTGCCACAGCCCCGGCACGACAGGGATCCTCCTCAGCCTCACTCCTTGGCAGGCCCGTTGCCCTCCCAGACCCTGGGTGTATCGATCACCCAGCACCAAGGATGTATGAGCGGTTCTGCACATGGTGGCACGCTTTGCCCATCCCCAGCTGACTGGCTGTGTTATTTCCATCCCTAGGAATGGACGGGAACAGGCATGCGTGTCCTTGCTTTCCCCACTTCGAGGCCTTATCTGAGCTTCTTGCCACCCAGCCCCTCATCCCTCCTGTAGGTAGCTCACAGAATTATGGAATATAAAAACCCAAAGTGTCCTTAGGGACCATCTTGTCCACGTCTTTCACTTTATGGATGAAATCCAGGGAGGAGAAAAGTCTTGCCCAAGGCCACATGGGTCATTAATAATGGCCCAGGCACCTTCTGACTCCCAAACCCATGCTTTTTTCACCGCATGGAGTCTCCATTGAAATTTGGACTCAGACTATGGAAGAGGAAATTTCCACAGTTCCATCAACCCCAAACATCTCTATGGCTATTAAATATTTATAGCGCAAAGGGCTCTATTTAGTCTGCCCTCGGGTTTCCTAATTGTCCACTAGACCACAAGGCCTCAAACCCATAAGAATGCAAGTTTACCATCACAGGTTAGAAAGGCTGGGAGACAAAGGTAGTTTAGAATGAAGAATCTTTTGGGAAAGGCAAAAGGTTACGCAGACAGTTTATCTTATGTCACCCCACCCAGAAACCTGGAGCAAAGTGTAGGCCTAGTCACACACAATGGAGTCGACCAATTGCCCCACATCAGTTTAGGGCAGGTTTTGCTCCCAAGTGAAATCAGCTGAAAAGTTATAATAAAATTTTTGGCTTTCAGAGCTCTTTGGATTTTGAAATGTGAATCATATAGGTTGTGGCATTAGCCACATAATTAATATTATTCATATTAAAACATGAATAATAGGGTTGTGGATTCCCTATTCACAAGTGGCCTTAAATAAGTATCAGGGACCAGTCGAAAAGCATCACTTTATCCCCAACAGGGTGGCTTGTCACTAGAATTTCCATGGCTAGACTTCGGTTTCTCTGTAGGTTTCAGTTATGCCAGTTGCCTCTCGGTTAAATCCCAGATATTAACAGAAAATGGAATAGCCCTACACTGGCCAGACCTCAGGGAGCTTGGGTTCAGAAGCCGACGGCCCCGTTGGTTTCTTGGATCTTTTATAAAATAGATCCAGCTGGGATCACCGGAGGGGCAGGCACGTTACGACCAGCTGGGGAGGCCGTATGGGGACGGGCGGCAGCAGCACCTGTCCTCTTGGGCTTCGGTAAAAGCACAGCAGAGCCGACTTGCCACCGGGTCCCCAACGGGCAACTGATCGCGCCTGCATCCCGGGGCTTTCTCGGGCTCCAATCGCTTCTCAGCTTCCCCCTTCTCATCAGATGGGCAGGTTTCCAGAGCTGTCAGATTTTCTTCTGCCCAAGTTAACAGGGACATTGATTTTGGAGGAAGGGAGGCCCTTCTCCCCCAGCCCGTCCTTGCCTCGCTCCTGGCTCAGCCACGCCAGCTCTGTGGCATTGTCCGGTTTGATTAGCACTGCCTGGATGAGGCCCCCTTTCCCAGGTGGCCCCAGTGGTTCCCAGCACCTCTCCTCTTGGCATGTGGACATGCTCTTCTGCTCTCCCATGGAGAGCCCGCTTACCTGGGTAATGGGCACTTGACCCCCTGGTTTCCAAAGTGAGCTTCTGTACCACAGCAGGGCCTGCATCTGTTTTTATTGTTTTCTGGATGGTCGCTGGGAGGGAGTCCTGTAAACGTGACCTTGCTTAGCTGGCTTTGGGATTGATGGAAATCCGATCACTTTGGGGGTTCTAATGGGCCTAGGCAGGGGGCTCTTGGGGTGGAGCAGGAGGGTCTACTGCATTTATGAGGAAGCCCTTCACTCCTTCAGAACTGAACATGGCTTTCCTAAAATCTTTCCTCTGGCAGAGAACTGTAGGTACCTGTTTCTTGGAGGAAGTTCCCCATAAAGATAGAAGGAGGGAATTTTACTTGAAAACTGTAAAGATCTTCTAAGAAAGAGTCCATTTCTGTCTTTTGGAGCAGAGAAAGTAGATAGGTTTGGAGGGGAAGGAGGGAGGGAACGAAGGAAGGAAGGGAGAAGGAGAGGGAGGGAGGGAGGGTAGGGTACCGGGTCGCCCATGTCCCCTGCGTCCCTCATCACCTCCTTTCTTCCCACTGACCACTGTGATGGCACACAGATGGCCTCACCATCCACTCCGATCCATTCCACAGCATCCGGAATAATATTTTTATAAGCCTCTCATCTCTGCTGCTTAAAGCCCTCAGTGGCCTTCCTCTGTCCTTAGAATACGTGGGTAGATCTGACGGTTCGTACCCAGGGCTGCACCATCCTGTCCTGCTACCCCTCGAGCCTCATCCTCCGTGACCCCTGGGCTCTGGGCACTCCAGCCGCACAACCTTCTCCAGGCTTCCTGCTCCCCCTGGGCCTTTGCAGATGCCTCTCCTCTGGCCCCCAAGGCTTTCCACTCCACTCCGCCCCATATCCCACTCTCGGTCTAGTTCTCGCTGTTGGATCCTAGTGCAAATGTCGTTTCCATAAGGACTCCTTCTCTCCAGCCTGTAGTCCTGCTGTATATGCTCAAAGCACGTGCACTTCGTCTTCCCATCATTTATCACAACTACACATCAACCATGGTGGCCACTGGACCGATGTGAGTGTCTCTCTCCAGCCCATGAGTTCCATGGCAGGAGGGATCGCGTTTTCTTTGTTCACCTCCAGCATCAGTCTTCTCTTGCCGAACAGTGGATTCTCAACAACTACTTGATGAGAACTTCCCTAGTGGTCCAGTGGTTTAGAATCCACCTGGAAATAGAGGGGACACGTGTTTGATCCCTGGTCCCGGAAGATCATACATGCTGCGGAGAACTAAACCCATACGCCACAGTGACTGAGCCTGTGTGCTGCAATTACTGAAGCCCACTCACTCCAGAACCTGTGCCCTGAAACCAGAGCAATGAGCCGGTGTACCGTAGCTAGAGAGTAGCCGCATCTACAGAAACCCCACAGGAACAACAAAGATCCAGCAGAGCCAAAGAATATATAAATACTTTTTTTTAAAAAAGGAATCTCAATTCAGAAGAATAAATTACCTGATGAGTTACTGAGTGAATCATTTTTCTAGCTGGTATGACAACTTTACCAACAACGCTAGGCCTATCTAAGAAAAAAGCCCCCTCGTTACTCAAGTGGGCAATGGGAATTTCCACTTGCCGACAAAGTCAGGGACGGGTTATTCTTGAGAGGCAGCATGATCAGCCTGTGTCTCTTACTCCCTGGGGACAAGTCTGCTGTGGTGGCTACACCCAGCATCACGTTTCCCTCCAAGGGCCCCCTCTCATGGCAGACTGGCATGTCTTCCCTGAGTTTTTGTGTCGGCCAAGAGGAACATGTCACATTGGTAATAATGTCAGTAAACTCCGAAGCTGCCAAGGAGAGCAGCAAATGAAGGCCAAGAGGAAGCCGGCAGGGCCTTAAACACGAAGCCCTGGAAATCATCTCATTACCAGAGGTGCCAGCCGTCACACCCTGGCTGGAAGGGCATAATTGCTGAAAACAGCTCCTCACTAACAGCCTGACAGCCAAGGGCCCGCCGCCGCCCCTTTCTTCACTCCCAGATCTGCCCCGCCATGAGGGGAAAGGTGCCAAAAGAGGAAACCATGCGTGAAGACATGGCTCCTGCCTTGGAGAGAGGACATTTCTGCCCCCACCTTTCTCAAGATGCTTTGGGAGCCCTCTCTCTATTTGTTCCCGAGCTTGAATCCTTGATTCTTGTTGTTGTTTAGTCGCTAAGTCCTGTCCGATTCTTTGCAACCTCATGGACCGTAGCCTGCCAGGCTTCTCTGTCCATGGAATTTCCCAGGTCAGAAGACTGGAGTGGGTTGCCATTTCCTTCTCCAGGGCATCTTCACGACCCAGGAAGTCAACCACTGTTTCTTGCACTGGCAGGCAGGTTCTTCACCACTGAGCCACCAGGGAAGCCCTGAATCCTGGATGCTTTTGCCCATACAGAGTGCCTCTGGGTCCAGAGATGTGATCGCGAGCTTAGCACAGCAGAGGACAGTCTTCTGTGTGGCACTGGCCACCCAAGGAAGGGAGTCTCACAGAAGCAACATTTTTCTCTCGGGAGGGTATTGGGCAAATACGGATCAGGAACTTATCATGTAGACATGACTACATAAGATCCTTAAGGAAAATAAAAATAATAATCCAGCTGATGCGAAGAGCTGAGTCATTGGCAGAGGCCCAGATGCTGAGAAAGATGGAGGGCGTGAGGAGAAGAGAGCAACCGAGGATGACATGGTTGGATAGCATCACTGACTCCATGGACGTGAGTCTGAGCATATTCCAGGAGATAGAGAAGGACAGGGAAGCCTGGCGTGCTGCAATTCATGGGGTCGCAGAGAGTCAGACACAACTTAGTGAACAAACAACAACAGAAAAAAAAAATAATGGTCCTCATAATTTCTTTGTCCAGTTGTACTTGTTATAATGTATTTATAGTAATCCATTAAAGCAAGTGGACGGATTAATCTAGCAAATGTCCACATGAATATCAAAACAGAAGTTACTGCATGTATCTGGGCAGGAATCTACTGCAGGTTGTATGTGTGCAAAATTAGCAAGCATAGCACTTGGATAAATTCAAGCATGTCTTTTCCTCCTAAGCCACCTCCTTCAACCACCGGTTGGGCACCTTTTGTGTGCCTGGTGCCATACTAGGTGCTTAGGACACAAATGTGGTTGTGGCCTCAAGGAATTTGTGTACTAGTGGAAGAAACCACAGATAAATCAGCAAGTGTGCTGTGGAATAGAAAGTTCTAGAACTGAGGCAGTCAGTATAAATTTTTTAAATGTCTGAGGGTAGCTTTTGTGCACAGAAAAGACCATGTAGGTTACTTTGGTTTTTAAAATTACCAGCGTAAAGTGTCTATCTTCTTTAGGCAGTGGTGTTCAGTCTACAAGCTTATTATTCTATTTATAAAGAGAATGGATTAACTCAAGTTGAATAGATTTAAATAAGTTCAAATCTCAACTGGTACCATTAACAGCTTTATTAATTCCCTGAAACTTTAAAAACCGTATTCATGAATTTAATACATTCATTTTCTTTTTAAGTGATTCAAATGCTTGCCCTAACAAGCTGTGAGATGTGAGAGGTGGACTATAAAGAAAGCTGAGCGCCAAAGAATTGATGCTTTTGAACTGTGGTGTTGGAGAAGACTCTTGAGAGTCCCTTGGACTGCAAGGAGATCCGACCAGTCCATCCTAAAGGAAATCAGTCCTGAATATTCATTGGAAGGACTGACATTGAAGCCAAAACTCCAATACTTTGGCCGCCTGATGCGAAGAGCCGACTCATTTGAAAAAAACCCTGATGCTGGGAAAGATTGAAGGCGGGAGGAGAAGGGGATGCCAGAGGATGAGAGTGGATGGCATCACTGATTCAATGGACATGAGTTTGAGTAAACTCTGGTGATGGACAGGAAGGCCTGGCGTGCTGCAGTCCATGGGGTAGCAAAGAGTCGGACATGACTGAGTGACTGAACTGAACTGAACAAGCAAAACCTTTCCAAATACTTCAGTAGTGCTCGCAACTCTTAAATTACTGATACTATCTGTAGGGACTGACATTCCCCACAGGCCAAAGATGACCTCTGGGCACACAGATGCCCAGGTGATTTCTTGCTAAGAAGATCCCGACCCCTCTTAGGGTTGCTACGACAATGGGGAATGTCAAGTTTCTACCCTTCCACCAGAGTTGGTTTTCTTGAGTCTAAATTATAATCTAACTCAATTCTTTCCTCTCATTTGAGCTGTAGGCTTCTCATGCAAGTTGCTGCTAACTTTTTACAATGAACCACTTTTCACGTTCCTCATATTCTTGGTTGAATCCCGATTTGTTTTTCTTTGACAAAGTATTTTATTGTGGTAAAATATACCTAACTTCAGAATTCATACATATTGAGCATGCGTCAGAATTCCTTCCCTTTTTAAAGGTCGAATACTATTCCATTGTTTGGATATACCACATTCTGTTTATCTATTCATCTGTCATGGACACCTGGGTCATAGCTACAGTTTGGCTATTGTGAATCATGCTGCCATGAACACGGGTGTGCTGGGCTCTGATTCTTAGAGACACTTTAATGCCACCCAACTGGATTTTACATCAAAGCAGACCTCTGTGGCTTAGTCATACTCATGTCAGGGCTTGAGCCTGATTCTTGGGAGCCCAGAGAAGCACCTAAATCACAGGGGAACCCTGCAGCTACTGAGAATCAGAGTCTTCATAAAAACAATGGGGCTGGACTCAAGGCAAAAATATGGAAAATTAAAAATAAAAAACAAAGGAGACAGAAAGAATGAGAAATAAGTACACATGAGAAGGAATTTCTTTCTACTATAAAAATATACACTGTACTATATCTCCAAATATTAAATACATGAAAAATAACTAACATGCAGATGAGAGCTATGCAGTGGAGAGTGTAGGCCTTGGAGTCACTCAGCGGTCTTGGGGCAAGCTGTCAAACTTCTTTCACATCTCAGTAGGAAAGCTTATATATAAAGTGCCTCTTGAGGACTAAAGACAGGTGGACTGGACCTTCTGCTCCTTATTGCTCTGAGGAGAAACAGCCAGCTGTGGTTTGCAACTATGGCAGTGGAGCCTGAACCAGCTGGAGGTTAGGAGGCTACTTTTTCCCAAGAACATCCTTACCAATAGGGGCTTCCCTGATAGCTCAGTTGGTAAAGAATCCAGCTGCAATGCAGGAGACCCAGACGGATTCCTGGGTCAGGAAGATCTGCTGGAGAAGGGATAGGCTACCCACTCCAGTATTCTTGGGCTTCCCTTGTGGCTCAGCTGGTGAAGAATCCGCCTGCAGTGTGGGAGACCTGGGTTCGATCTCTGGGTTGGGAAGATCCCCTGGAGAAGGGAAAGGCTACCCACTCCAGTATTCTGGCCTGGAGAATTCCATGGACTGTAGAGTCCATGGATTGCAGAGAGTCGGACACGACTGAGTGCCTTTTACCTTCCCTTTCACCTCAACAATCCCAGGCAAATGCCAGCTCTCGTAGGAAGCACTCATGAGACACAGGGCACCTGAGACGAGGTGTCTGTACATCCTTCCAATTCTGCAGTTCCTCTGTTGACCAGCCATCCCTCAGAATGGAGACACAGACAACCAGAGTGACAACAATGTTTAGTCAGATCAGGTCATGTCTATGTGTGAGCACGATGGCAGGGCTGGCCCTGTACAACCCGCCCACCCTTAACTGTCTCCCAGCAGCTCAGCCATTAAAAGGGTGGGAGGCAACAGGGAAAAAAGGGAAATACAAGATGATACGGAAGGAGAGAAGGAAATCAGGTAGGGGGATAACTTGAAGTAGTAAGAACGAAGAGGGTTAAAATGAACTGAGCATATTCTATGCACCAGGCACTGTACTAAGGTGGTTCATATATATAATCTCATTTAATCTTCACAATAATCCAACGAGGTAGGTACTATTAGTGTTTCTGTTTTTGAAAATGAGAAATGTGAGTCTTAATGAAATTAAATATAACTTGCCCAAGATTAAGAAGTAACTGAGAAGAAATGAATCTATTTTTGCTTCCGCTATCTAAGGTGTTCATTTTATTGCAAAACTGCTAAAGTCACACAGGAGATAACTGGGCAGAGTGTGTAAAGAAGCAAAATGCAGGAAACTCCCTAGGGATCCCGTGGTTGGGTCTTGGTGCTTTCACAGCTGTAGCCGGAGTTCAGTCCCTGGGCGGGGAACTAACATCCCACAAGAAATACGTCTTTAAAAAAAATGTCTAAAAGGAAAAATTTACATAGATGAAGCACTTTACTGCTAAAATTATAAGATGTTAAGCTATATAATAATTACACAATAAGATTCTATAATAACTATTATAAAACTGCAGTGAAGAACTGGAGACCATGTACATTTTCAGCAGTAGGGGAATGGTTAACTGAACTGAAATGAAACCACTTGATGCATATATACATCTATTAAAATAATAAACACAAAGATTTCTATAGCAATAAAAAAGCAGAATATAAAATTATAACTATTCAATCATACAGAAATTATGGCAAAGCCTGAAAAAGAACAGGGAAGTATTAGAGTGAATTTTGCGTGAGACTGGTAGATTCAAAATGATTTCTTCCCTTTTAAAAATATTCTTTATGGCTGTTAAAAGCAATAAAAATTAAAAATTTGAAGTAGCTGACAAGACTTGTCCATAAAAATAAGGGCACCTGCTGGGTTGTTTTGATGACTAAATAAGTTAATGGATGCAAAAGCTCCTAGGAACAGCCCCTGCAGGCACTCCACAGGTCTCCCTCCCTGCCCTCTTGACCTCACCTTTCCTTCCTTCCAGCTCCAGCATCCTGAAACTGCAGCATCAACTCTGGGCTCATGGTACCTCTGCACTCTCTTTCTCAGTATGAGTGCTTCTTTCGCTTTCTTATTGCTTTTATCTGTGACTTCCAGAGCTCAATAAGATCTGGTCACTTAACACTTTCTGATTCTTCCATCAAAATAAACTTGTTTTCTTTTGGTTAAAATATGTTTTTTTTTTCTTTTTTAAAAAAAGTATTTAGTATTTAACAGTCTGGTGGTTCTCCCAAAAATTAAACATAGAGTTACCATATGATCCAGGATTTCCACTTTTGGGTATGTATCAAAAAGAAGTGAAAGCAGGAACTTGAACAGCAGCATTATTCACAATAGACAAAAGATGGAATAACCCATGCCCAATGACAGATGAGTGGATAAACAGAATGTAGCATATATATACAATGGGATATTATTCCAGCCTTAAGAAGGAAAGAAATTCTAGGGATTTCTTACTTTCTCCATGGCATGTGAGATCTTGGTTCCTTGACCAGGCAAACCCATGTCCCCTGTATTTCGAGGTGGATTCTTCATCACTGGACCACCAGGGAAGTCCCATGGGGCAGCTTCTGGGCTGGCGAAGCCAACAGCTCAGCAATGTCAAGGATGCCAGTTTCTTCTGTACTCCCTTTGCCGCCCACAATGTTGTCTTTGCCCTAAGGCAGATGGTCCTTAGTAGTAACTGTTGTGACACAGCCCTTTGTTGTTATTAAAAGGAAAGAAAGACTGATCTCTCTCTTTAAAATATATATATACATTTATTTATTTATTTGGCTGTGCTGGGCCTTAGCTGCAGCATGTGGGATCTTCTATTTTTGTCGCTGCGTGTGAGATCTAGTTCCCTAACCAGAGATCGACCCCATGCCTGCTGCACTGGGAGCGTGGAGTCTTAGCCACTGGACCACCAGGGAAGTCCCCCGATTCTCTTCTAAGAGGAAGCAAAACTTTACTAGAAACCTTTGGCAAACCACCCCTCATAGCACACTGACAATGAGCAGGGGTCACTGGCCAGAGGACTTAATTACCTTCCCTGGCCTAGTCGGGCTTAGCCCTTGCGTCAGGATGGGTTCCGCAAACTCATTTCCTGATGCTCAGTGTCAGAGGAGAGCCTAACACAGTCATACCTCTCCCACCTCCGCTGAGACCAACAAAGTAGCACATGCGGGAATCCAGACTGACTTCCTGCCCTCCTGGGGCTTCCAGTCTAGAGCAAAAGAGAAGCCCTGTACAAGTATTACAGGGGTGATGCATGTTACAGAACGGAAAGTTCATAGAGCACAGATGGCAACGGAGCCGGGGAAGTCACCGAGTCTCAGTGGTCCTGCCAGGCCTCCAAGGACAGATGCTCCTGTGAGACTTGGGGAGAATGCTGAGCAGAAGGGAGGGTGCGTGTGAAGACTGGGGTGGAGAACAGATTGGACAGCGCCAGCCCTAGACCTTAAGTCCTGGGGACACCTCCTGGCCAGGGACTCGGTGTTTGTTCAGCCTTTCATTCACATGTGCATTCATTTCATGAGTGAGTATCTACCTGCAGCAGGTGAGAGAACATGTGTACATCACTGGCGAAAAGGACTTACCTAAAAGATGATTAGTCTGTGAATGAGCCAAGCCTTTCCCCCTCGTTCTCATTAACCATCTACTGTTTATTTGAAGTTCGCTTGGAGTCTACCCGCTAAAAATGTGAATTGAACTGGCTAATGTCAATTGGACTGGCTAAGGTGTCCTGCCCTGAGCCAGTCAGCGTGGCCAGTGGCATGTCACTAATTGCTTAGTCTTGAACCCCAGATTCCTTGGGGGCTGAGATCACACCTAGATAATCTGAGTTGGAATAGAATGAAGAGCTGACCTCTGAGGAAAGAAAAATAGATGCTCAAGGGTAAACCACAAATGTCCTCTACACGGGTTCATGTTCTTCCCAGGGAATGTTTCCACTCTTGTAGGAGACAAAACCTTAAAAGGCTCTCTAACCATGGATTTCTCTGTGCTTTACTGGGGAAGCCTTGTGGATGGTGCTGTTTCTTCACCCCACCAAGCCACCAGCCCTGGTGTGCGCCCAGGGACACGGGTCCTCCTTGCCAACATAAGCGAACATATGACACGATTTCTCTGCATGTAAACCTCTACTAGAAAACCAGCGTGTTGACATGATTGATATCCACATAATTATCCACATTAGTACATGAGACAGACATGCACAGGATTATCTACCTCAATACCTAAAGTGATTGATACCCGTGTGATTATCTGCCATGAAGACACGCCCTCCCCTGCTTCTAATGCAATTACCTTTCTCCGGATACATGGAATCGATGCCACGTGATGACCTGCTTCAGATACACACATGATTGATGCCCATGCAATTATCTCACACAATGATATGCCACTGATTGATGCCCATGTGATTATCTGCTAAGATGATACCCGTGCAAATGAAAATTGGCAAAACCTGCCAGCTCTAATAATAACCCTTACCAGCAAGCCAAAACCAATGGCTAAGACTTAGGGAAGGTTCTTCTTTAAAAATAAAAAAGTCACTCATACACGATTAACTATATGTTTGTGTGTGTGTATATGAGAGAAAGATCCATCTTCTTGTGGTGCTTAAAGTAAAACTTGGACGAGGACTACAAAAATTAAATTAAATAAATGTCAAGGTCCTTCCCAACTCTAAAATTCTCAGATTCTCAGGGTCTGACGATAACTGAAAAAGTGTTGGGTGATTTCACAAAGTAGCAAAATATTTCTTCCACCACCAATTTGTGTAATTCATGGGCTCTTTGTGCCCTTTAGTGATCATGTAAGGAAGCCAGGAGCAGGGAATTAATGATGCAGATAACCTTCTACGACCAAAGCTGGAGCACCGACATGGAAATCAGCAAGGCCACACTTCCAATTCGAGGGCGCGTGCCAGAATTACAGACAAGGCCACACTCAGCTTTGCCTCCCAGCCTCCACTGCTCTTCTTACAAAAGAAACAGTCTAAGTCATAGCATGTTCGGTCATTTATCTTGTTCCCTTTCCTCAATTCGCCATTCTGACTTTCAAGAAAGGCATGTAATATCCCCATAGAATGTGATGATTTTCTTTGTTATTGTCAAAAAATGCTAATCCACGAAGAGAACCTTCCTGGGTAATGTTAATTCAGCTGCCTGTTTTATAATAGGATTATGTTTTCCAGGATTTTAAAATCCCACTTGTTAGCTACCAAATAGACTTCTACAACAGCTATAAAATCTAATTTAATCCCTACTGGCATGAACGAAAGAGCTGAGGTACAATTTGTGTATAACTCCACTTAACACCCTACAACCTCCAATAAATATGTAACATTGCTTTTGAAGTTATAAAAGGAAACTGTTCAGTGGGATAACGGGAGTCTCGTGGGTCCAATCATGCAATATCTCTAAGGCAGAACAAATGTTGTTTACATATGGTGAGGATTATGGGGAAAGTTTATTTAAACAGATTAATCCATGTTTACATGTATTAATGCTCCCTTTTCCATCATGCAAATTCAAGTTAAAATGATCTTCATTTCTTTCATTTGAAAATAATTATAGGGAGAGAGTCAACTACTTGGTCTCTTACCATTTATTTTTAGACCCTAATTAGGTTAGAATAAATTTCAGAACACGGTACCAAACTCAAAGTAGAAGGCTAACACTGTGTTTCAGTTTACAAAGGTGGAGGGCATTTTCTGGAGGACAAGTGAAGATAAGAGAAAGAGAGGGGACCCAGAAATGATCCTGTGGGCTAGAGAGAGTAGTGAGCAGATTCCCTTTTGCCTTTGGCTGTTCACTCTCCTATCATCCTCTCTTCACAAGTGCAGTAGAGTCGGCATTGAAGGGCCTTCTGGGAATGTAAAATTCAAGGGCGGTGAAACGGAGACATATTTCTTCTCCTGCCCCTGCCCACCCCCTCCTCCTTCAGACAGGTGACTATCGGGAAGCTTATGGTAGGCCAGATGGGACCAGAGATGCGCTGGCAAATATTGTTTCAAGATGAAGGAGAGGAAAACAAGGAGGCTGACATGTAACATATCAAAGACTATCCAGGCACCGGGAAGTTGAACATGCATCTCAGGGCAACCCAACCTCTTTAAAGATGCAAATTGCAGTCAAACACAGAAAACAGTAGGGTTCTGTTTATCCTTTCACAAAGGGTGCAAACTGCTAATCAGGCTCCATTGCTGGGCTGGCCACTTTGTTTATCAATAAACAGGAAGACAGTTAGACTATAATTTTCTTGCCTAGCACTGGTAGCCAAAAGGAAATGCTGGCAGCTTGGTAGTACTGAGTTCCAGTTGCATCAAAACCCAATTATTATTGTAATAATGTATGAGTGTTTGCAAGTTGCACAGGCGTGCTACACATGTCCCCAGAATCATGTGAAACATATTGGCAGAGAACAAGCTTGGTGATACATGGACTAAGGGGAGCTGTCAAAATAGGCCAGTCCTCCAAGGGCTCAGCTGCGGAGTGCTGTTTCAACACACACACACGCTGGAGTTAGTGTGGCAGATACGGAAGTCTTCTACATGTAAGACAACACAACAAAAACATGGTTTGACGAATATCAAATGACACATAGGCTCTGAAATGGGAAATTTGATTGGAATATGCTATAACTGCCACTACAAGCTGTTACAACAGAACACTTGTACACCCTTTTAAAGAGATGTTCAAAGTTACTTTCATGTCAGTGGAGCTCCCTGTCTAAGATACTGTAAAATCCCAAATCTAAAATATAGTGCAAAATCTCAAATCTAACATGCAACAAAATTTAATCATACATGTGTTTAGGCATTCAAATTGCCCACATCGGGACCTTAGATGTTTGTTTCACTTTGTCTGTATAGATGCTCTATAAGAAATTAAGAGGGGACCTCCTTGGTGATCCAGTGGTTAAGAATCCGACTCACAATGCAGGAGATGAGGGTTCAATCCCTGCTCTGGGAACCAAGATCCCACATTCTGTGGAACTACTACTGAGCCCAAGCACCATAACTGTTGCAGGAAGAGGGACCCCTTCCAGGGCCTGAAACCGGGCACTTGTCTAACACTCGGAAACGAATTGTCCGAGGAGACACATGGGCTGACAAAGCAAGAGATTTTATTGGGAAAGGGCACCCGGGTGGAGAGCAGTAGCGTCAGGGAACCCAGGAGAACTGCTCTCTCACATGGCTTGCCGTCTCAGGTTTTATGGTGATGGGATTAGTTTCTCAGTTGTCTTTAGCCAATCATTCTGACTCAGAGTCTTTCCTGGTGGTGCACGCCTTGTTCAGCCAAAATGGATGCCAGAGAGAAGGATTCTGGGAGGTGGTCGGACAGGTGGTATCCCCTCTTGACCTTTCCTGAACTCTTCTGCTTGGTGGAGGCTTATTAGTTCCCTGTTCCTTACCAGGACCTCCTGTCGTAAAACAACTCATGCAAATGGTTACTATGGTGCCTGGCCAGGGTGGGCGGTTTCAATCAGCGTGCTTCCCCTAACACAACTAGAGAGTTCATGCACCACAGTGAAAGATGCTGCGTGATGCAACGAAGACCCCGCATGCCACAACTACGACCAGATGCGCTGGTCTTAAAGGAAGAAGGAAATAACTTAAGATACACTTAATTAAATAAAGAAAGAAATTAAGACACACTCCAAGGTTCACATAGCTTGCAAGACAGGGCATGTCAAATATAAAGTACAAAGGAACTATAAGTCCCGTAACAATGCTTCTACTAATGTTGAAATACTAATGATACAAGGGCTAATAACAGTTACTATTCTATTGATCACATGTAACTCACTTATTCTTGAAATGTTTGCTGAGCACTTGCTACATACCAGGCTCTCTGGTAAGCTGGGGGAGGGGATACTGTGGCACCCTCTTCACAGCAGCTGACAGGGAATCAGACATGGGATAAGTCATTACATTAAGGGGAGATGACTATTATAATAGGGTTTTGAGCCACTCACTCTTATATGCACCTAAGCAGTCTTTACTGCTATGCCTTGCTCTCCAAGGTGACAACCCACAGCTACCTACCTTGGCAACTTGAGGTAGGCAACTGCGACTCAATTCTGTTAGGGCAATACTCATGAAAATGTGGCAGGTTCTCTGTGGCTCTGTTCATAACTCTCTTTAGCAGGTATAGTGACCAAAAGTGCATCATAGGGTATGAACTGACTGGCTTCCTCACTCCTTAGCTGTGTGCCTTTGGCTAAGTTTGTTAACCTCTCTGTACTTCACTATCCCTGTAATCAATGGGGATAAGAACAACACTTCTTTCACAGAGTTTCTGAGAGCATGAAATAAGTTATTCCATGCAAAGCAGTTAGGGATAGTGCTGGCACACAGAAAACGCTACATACTCAGTGCATGCATCCTCAATCACTAAGTCACGTCTGACTTCTGTGACCCCTGTAGCCCACCAGGCTCCTCTGTCCATGGGATTCTCCAGGCAAGAATACTGGAGAGTGGGTTGCCATTTCCTCCTCCAGGGGATCTTCCCAACCTAGGGAATGAACCCACGTCTCCTGCATCTCCTGCACTGGCATGTAGATTCTTCTACCACCAAACCACCTGGAAAGCCCGTATGTACTCGGTAAATGTTCTCTTTCTCTGTGCTGTGCTCAGATGCTCAGTTGGGTCCAGTTCTTTGCGACCCCATGGACCATAGCCTGACAGGTTCCTCTATCCATGGGATTCTCCCAGCAAGAATACTGGTGTGGGTTGCCATATACTTCTCCAGGGGATTTTCCAGAGCCAGGGATTGAACTTGTGCCTCTTACATCCTTTGCACTGGCAGGCAGATTTTTTACCATTAGCGCCACTCTTTGCTGCTAAGTGGCTTCAGTCGTGTCCGACTCTGTGCGACCCCACAGACGGCAGCCCACCAGACTCCGCCATCCCTCCGTCGATTCTCCAGGCAAGAACACTGAAGTGGGTTGCCATTTCCTTCTCCAATGCATGAAAGTGAAAAGTGAAAGTGAAGTCGCTCAGTTGTGCCTGACTCTTAGCGACTCCATGGACTGCAATTCTTTCTCTAATACTGTTCTAAACCATCTTCAGCACCTTGGTCAGCTCCAAGAGGCCTGGTCTTCCTTAGAGCAGAGCTGGAAAGAATGGTTGCTGTGAACTGCCTTTTGGCCCAGGAATGGCCAAAGTTGAAAATATGTATGCAGTATGTCTCCAAGGGGGATATGGAAAAACCCAGTCATGGCTCAGTCCAGAGATGCGTGACTGGTCTGACCAGAGCCAGTTCTTGATCTGGTTCCCTTTAACCCTCTTAAGGCTCCAAACTTGGGTTCTTCATACCCACTTCAAGCTCCCTGTACTCTCACAGACTATTTGGAATAGTCTTTTTTTTTTTGCATTTATTGACTTTGTCTACTTTCCCTTCTCCCAAGCATTTATCCATCCACAACTCTAGGGAAGAGAAGCTCTTGACATCCCCTGTGCTCTGACACCTGCACCAGGCGGGTCAGACCTTCAGCGTTCCCCTGCTGCTAGGGGAGGGGGGTTAGATGGTGTGGATAAAAAGCTAGTGGAACAGCCTCCTGGTGCTCAACCCTAGCTTTGCTCTTCTATGACGTACTGAGAAAACTTGAGGAGTCCGACAGAAGGCCATGTTGATCTCAGGCCAGCCTCCTGGCTCATCTTCCTCTCTTGACTTTTTGCTCTTCTGACCATTGTCTAGGGAGTTCTTTTTGGCCTTGTTATATGGAGACAATTAATACTTTGCCCAAGAATATGCTGCTGTTTAGACTAGATCTGGCCGAGAATTCAGACTCAAGTACTAACTTTTGGAGGTTAATTTTTCATCAGTGAACAGCAAACACAGTCACATCAGTGGGAAAAAAAACTGTAAAAACATATCCAAAACAGACAGCATATCTTTAGTAGAAGGCATCCTTGAGTTAATTCACAACTTGACATTTGCTCCCGACTAATCCATACTTTCCTTTTCTTCTCCATTTAAAACACCATCTTCCCTACACTACAGAGCTGGTATAGAATAAAAATTAAACTATGACCACCCTGGGAAGTTCTAATGTACTTATATCTGGCTTTTATTGAAGTACATTTGATTTATAATGTTGTATTAATTTTTGCTGTATAGCAAAGTTACTCAGTTAAACATATACATACTCTTTTTCACATTCTTTCCCATTCTAGTGTATAACAGGATATTGAATATAGTTTCCTGTGTTATACAGTTGTTGTTGTTATTTAGTTGTATTTGACTCTTTGTGACCCCAGGGACTGTAGCCCATCAGGCTCCTCTGTCCATGGGATTTCCCAGGCAAAAATACTAGAATGGGTTTCCATTTCCTTCTCTAACGGATCTTCCAGATATAGGGACCAGCCCAAGTCTCCTGCATCAGCAGGCAGTATTCTTTACTGCTGAGCCACCAGGGAAGAGCCATGCTAAACAGTAGGACCTTGTTATTTATCTGTACTATATATACTAGTTTCCACCTGCTAATTCAGGCTTCTCTCGGCCGCCACCCCTGACCTCCGGCCCAGGGTAGCTCCTCTCGGCCACGCTCGCTCGTGCACTGCTCGTTGCAGCTGCTGTGCTCATGCGCCGTCGCAGCCGCCACACTGGAAAAGGTCAGTTTTCATCCCAATCCCAAAGAAAGGCAATGCCAAAGAATGCTCAAACTATTGCACAATTGCACTCATCTCACACACTAGTAAAGTAATGCTCAAAATTCTCCAAGCCAGGCTTCAGCAATACATGAACTGTGAACTTCCAGATGTTCAAGCTGGTTTTAGAAAAGGCAGAGGAACCAGAGATCAAATTGCCAACATCCGATGGATCATCAAAAAAGCAAGAGAGTTCCAGAAAAGCATCTATTTCTGCTTTATTGACTATACCAAAGCCTTTGACTGTGTGGAAAATTCTGAAAGAGATGGGCATGCCAGACCACCTGACCTGCCTCTTGACAAACCTGTATGCAGGTCAGGAAGCAACAGTTAGAACTGGACATGGAACAACAGACTGGTTCCAAATAGGAAAAGGAGTGCGTCAAGGCTGTATATTGTCACCCTGCTTATTTAACTTCTATGCAGAGTACATCATGAGAAACGCTGGGCTGGAAGAAGCACAAGCTGGAATCAAGATTGCCGGGAGAAATATCAATAACCTCAGATATGCAGATGACACCACCCTTATGGCAGAAAGTGAAGAGGAACTAAAAAGCCTCTTGATGAAAGTGAAAGAGGAGAGTGAAAAAGTTGGCTTAAAGCTCAACATTCAGAAAACTAAGATCATGGCATCCAATCCCATTACTTCATGGCAGATAGACGGGGAAACAGTGGAAACAGTGGCTGACTTTACTTTTCTGGGCTCCAAAATCACTGCAGACGGTGACTGCAGCCATGAAATTAAAAGACACTTAATCCTTGGAAGGAAAGTAATGATCAACCTAGATAGCATATTAAAAAGCAGAGACATTACTTTGTCAACAAAGGTCCATCTAGTCAAGGCTATGGTTTTTCCAGTGGTCATGTATGGATGTGAGAGTTGGACTATAAAGAAAGCTGAGCGCCAATTGATGCTTTTGAACTGTGGTGTTGGAGAAGACTCTTGAGAGTCCCTTGGACTGCAAGGAGCTCCAACCAGTCCATCCTAAAGGAGATCAGTCCTGGGTGTTCATTGGAAGGACTGATGTTGAAGCTGAAACTCCAGTACTTTGGCCACCTGATGTGAAGAGCTGACTCATTGGAAAAAGACTCTGATGCTGGGAAAGATTGAGGGCAGGAGGAAAAGGGGACGACAGAGGATGAGATGGTTGGATGGCATCATCGACTTGATGGACAAGGGTTTGGGTGGACTCCGGGAGTTGGTGATGGACAGGGAGGCCTGGCGTGCTGTGATTCATGGGATCACAAAGAGTCAGACACGACTAAGTGACTAAACTGAACTGAATTCAGGCTCTCAATCCTTCCCTCCCCTGCCCTCTCCTCCCTGGCGCTCTATGCCTGTGAATCTCTTTGTGTTTCATAGGTATGTTCATTTGTGTCACATTTTAGATTTCACATATAAGTGATATCATATGGTATTTGCCTGCCTTTCTGACTTACTTTCCGAAGTATGATAATCTCTAGGTCTATCCATGTTGCTGTAAATGGCATTCTTTCTTTCTTTTTTATGGCTGAGTAATATTCCATTATATATAGATAGATATATAGATACATACATACATATTTGTAATCAGTCTGTTTTTTCGTGTCTGGTTCTAACTGTTGCTTCTCGACTCACATATAGATTTTTCAGAAGGCTATGAGGTGGTCTGGTATTCCCATCTCTTTAAGGATTTTTCACGGTTTGTTGTGATCCACACAATCAAAGGCTTTAGTCAGTGAAGCAGATGTTTTTCTGGAATTCTCTTGCTTTTTCTATGATCCAGCGGATGTTGGCAATTTGATCTCTGGTTCCTCTGCCTTTTCTAAATCCATATTGAACATCTGGACATTCTCGGTTCACACACTGTTGAAGCCTAGCTTGGAAAATTTTGAGGATTACTTTGCTAGTTTTCTGAGGAACCTCCACATTCTTTTCCATAGTGACTGTGCCAACTTACATTCCCACCAGGAGTATATGAGAGTTCCCTTTTCTCCATATCCTCTCCAGCATTTATTATTTGTAAACTTTTTAATGGTGGCCATCCTGACTGGTATGAGGTGGTACCTCGCTGTAGTTTTGATTTGCATTTCTCTAATAAGCAGCAATGGTGAGCACCTTTTCAGTGCCTGTTGACCATCTGTATGTATGTCTTCTTTGGAGAAATGTCTGTTTAGGTCTTCTGTCCATTTTCCGATTGGGTTGTTTGCTATTAAGTGATTTGAGCTGTTTGTATATTTTGGAAATTAAGCTGCTGTTGGTCACATCATTTGCAAATATTTTCTCCCAGTCATGGTTTCCTTTGCTGTACAGAAGCTTGTAAGTTTGGTTAGGTTTCATTTGTTTACTTTTTATTTTATTTCTATTGCCTTGGGAGATTGACCTAAGAAAACACTGGTACAGTTTATGTCAGAGGATATTTTGCCTATGTTCTCTTCTAGGAGTTTTATGGTATCATGTCTTATATTTAAGTCCTTAAGCCATTTTGAGCTTATTCTTGTGTATGGTGTGAGGGTGTGTTCTAATTTCAGCGATTTACCCTCAGCTGTCCAACTTTTCCAATACTTTTTGCTAAAGAGAATGTCTTTTCCCTTTGTATGTTCTTGCCTCCTTTGTCGATAATTAATTATCCACAGGTGTATAGGGATATTATTTCTTGTCTCTCTAAATCAGAATTTTAAATTCTGCCTTAAAATATACCCACTAATTCATTACTGAAAACATAGTGGCATTTAATATTTTGATATGACCTGCTATTGTTGTTCAGTTGCCCAGTCATGTCCAATTCTTTGCAACACCATGGACCGCAGCATGCCCGGCTTTGTTCACCATCTCCCAGAGTTTGCCCAAGTTCATGTCCATTGCATCAAAGATGCCATTCAACCATCTCATCTTCTGATGCCCTCTTCTCCTTCTGCCCTCAATCTTTTCCCAGCATCAGAGACTTTTCCAATGAGTCAGCTGTTTGCATCAGATGACCAAATTACTGGAGTTGCAGCTTCAGCACCAGTCCTTTCAACGAGTATTCAGGTGAAATGACCTATGGCCACTTAAGTAAGCAAACCTTAAAAACACAGTTGTTTGGAACCAAGCACTTGCACTGCAGGATTTCCAGCTGTGTCTGTTTTCTGCCTGTGTCCCCGTATTCTGGTGGTAACTGTGTGCTTGGTTCTTTGGTCACTGAGATTTAGCAAGCTGAAACATCTTGGGCTTATTTAGTGAAATTCACCTGTGTTCCCCTGATTAAAAAGAACAGACTTTAACTGGTAACCAAAGTTGGAATAAATAAGCCGACTGGTTTTCACTCTAGTCTCCAAGCTATTTCTTACTTCATTTCAGAGTAAATGGCTACAGTTTCGACTTTGATCAAGTTTGGTTTATTTAAGCTAAGTTCCTTTCTTTCAACCTTAATTTTAGACCTGGGCTTTCCATAGTCAGGTATATCATGTTATAGACACTCCATCTTACTTAATTGGATTCTTATAAATTGCTGGAAAAGATAGAACCGGCAACTTGAAACCTGTATCTCTTTGTATAAAGAGATTTTGCTGAGCTTATGAAATGGAAATTGCTGACTATTAAGACTGTAATAAAGGTATTTGAATCCTTGCACCAAGAAGATGCCCAGTTTGAAGAATAAAACAATGGGAGTTGGGGGGGTGAGTTTTTGTTGTTGCTGTTTTACCAATTACTCCACAAAAGGGAAGGACTATTTAAGGGTACAAAGAGATTAATAAAAGACTGGAAATATTTGACTGCTTTTATGAAAACTTGGATTGGTTTTCATATCAGAACCTTTAAGGATCAAAAAGACCTTGCAGAGTTCCTAAGCACATTTCATCTCTCCATACTGTTCCCAAAAGACTCACAGACACCGAAATTCCTATTGAAGAATCTCCCAAGCTCTCAACTCTTTCAATAAAAGCAAGGTCCCCGGGAGAGGAACCTTCCCATCCTAATTTCACTCCCCTATTGAAGAGGCGTTGGCTCCCCACGCCCTGTATACATGGAATCATTTACTGAATGTCAGTTAGCTTTCTCCCTGTTGGGACAACACACCTCCTCGCCACTCTACTATTTTATTTCAACCAAAGTGAAAGCATTGGAGTGTTTAAAATTTAACCCAGTTGATTTGTGTATGCATATAGTAAGTGTAAATGGGGGCTTAGTGTCTATGTACCTATGTGTGAGAGCATACACACTTGCACAGGAGAGCCAAATGAGAGAGCACAAATTAGAATACATAAGCTCAGGGAAGAAAAAAAGGTTAGAAAAAAAAAAGGCAATTAAAAGCTTTACAGAGGAACTCAAGGGTTAACTGATTTAATGTGAAGAGTGTCAGGAACTCATATTTATATTACTTGAAGATTAAAGATAAGTCAACAACCTTGATTGATATTTGATATTGATATTTGTGTTTTGTTTTTGTTTTTTTGGCCAAGTGGCATGTGAGATCTTAGCTCCCCGACCAGGGATGGAACCTGTGCCTCTTGCAGTGGAAGGGCAGAGTCTTAACTGTTGGACTCCTAGGGAAGTTCAACATTTCGTGTTTCTTATGAGCAAGTCATGATTGTGTCCCAGGTGGCTCAGACAGTAAAGAATCCGCCCACAATGCAGGAGACCGGGGTTCAATCCCTGGGTTGGGAAGATCCCCAGGAGAAGGAAATGGCAAACCACTCCAGTATTCTTGTCCGGAAAATCCCATGGATGGAGGAGTCTGGTGGGCTACAGTCCACGAGGTTACAAAGAGTCAGACACGACTGAGTGACTAACACTTTCACTTTTCACACTTGCAAATGGGCTTCCCTGGTGGCTCAGAGGTAAAGAATTCACCTGCAGTGCAGGAGATGCAGTCCATGGGGTCACGAAGAGGCAGACAGAACTGAAGAGACGAGCACGCACACACGCTTGCAAACGTGATGACTCCTGGGTTCTGCAGAGTCTGACAGGTAACTACAGGAGTCCTGGTAAGAAGCGCTCTCTCTGCAGAGTACTGAGAAAGTGGTTTATCGTGGGGAACAAAGGCGTACTCTCCTCATCTCTACGGTGTTACTTCCAACTGTCTCTCTACAACCACAATCCTTTAGGCTTTACACAGGTCCTTGTATCCAGGATGGATGGAGGGAAGCAAACAGATAACGGGGCCTATGGCTTCCCTGGTGGTCCAGTGGTAAAGAAGCCACCGGCCAGTGCTGGGGACGTGGGTTCGACCCCTGATTCTAGAAGAGCCCACATGCCGCAGAGCAACTAAGCCTGTGCACCACAGCTGCTAAGCCCTTGCTTCCTAGAGCTCCGCAACAAGAGAAGCCACCGCAAAGAGAAGGCCCAGCACCGCAGCTGAAGAGCGGCCGATCACTGCAGCTACGGAAAGCCTGTGCACAGCCAGTAAGAAACAAGTCTTTACAACAAACAAAAGCAACAAAGAACATGGCCCCGGGCGGGGCGGGTGGGGTGGGGGTGGCAGGCAGTGATCTTTTGGGGTTTCTGTAGCACTGATGATTTCTTAGGAGGCAGATAGCTTCCCCTTGCTTTTCACAATGGACAAGATAGCCCTCCTGGCAGCCCAAGGGCTCCGCGTGCAGAGCGGAGGGAGGGGAAGGGAGCTGCTTCTCCAACTCCTCACTGACCATGGGCTCCCCTCGACTGCTAAGGGCACCCCTCCTCCAACACCCCAGCCCCAGCTGGGGCTGTCCTCCTGGTCTGTTTCCCAGAACTGAGAATGGTGCTGTACACGGGGCTTCTCAGGCCCCAGCCCCCAGCCCCTTGCTTCCTTGCTCTGAGCTGCTGGCAGAGAGCAGAGGAGGGATGGCGGGGGCAGTGGAAAGGCCTTCAGAGTCGGCCACCTTCCTCCACCCTTCTCTTACTCCTTTCTGTCAGGGACCCAGCACAGAGATGCAAAGTGAAAATCTACTGCTTAGCTGCTTGTGAAAGATAATTTTCTCTTTGTTTTCCTGAGGGAAAAAAGATAAGTAAGATCTTTCTAAGATAGCTGTTTCGAGCCCCCTAGTGTTAAGAAATCTGTGAAGGAGCTTGAAAGAAAAAGTGGTTATATGCTGTCCCTATAGTCTTTTCTTTGTCTACCATAGTGGAGAGAGAGGCTAAAAAAAAAAAAGGGGGGGGGGCAAAACTGGTAAACTGCGACATTTAGAGCAAAAACGTAACCTGTGCCAAAACATTACCCTGTGAGAGTCAGGAATCCAGAGTACAAACCAATACCAGTAATCCTCGGCATTCTAAGCAAGCATCAGTGACTTGACTTGATACATCAGACTCTTGTCCAGGTTGCAGCTAAGACAACTGCTCTGAGGTATTTATCAACTATTCATTCAACACATTATGTGCCAGGCACTGTCCTAAGAAGCAGTTTACAAGTACCCACCCACTTAATATAATTTTGTGGGGGTAGGTACTATTGTTACCATTATTGCCTTCATTTTACAGATGAGGAAACTGAGGCATGGAGAGATGGGCTAAAGTCCATTTGTCCACGGTCACACTGTTAGGACAAGCTGATGTCAGACTCCAGACACCAGAATCCATCAGTCTGGCTCCATAGTTTGTTCTTGACCATCAAATTACTTGAAAGAGACACCTTAAGGAATATGCTAAATATCCATTCTCTTAAATCTTCTAAGCTTTATTATTTTAAAAATGACATCACTGCTTCTTTAGAAAAGCAATATTTATCTAGCACTTGCAAGTTTGCAAAATGCTTTTCTATTTGTGCCTCACAGCTGGCCCTGTGGTGGGTAGTAGAGGATTCATTATTGCCAATCTCATGGGACAGATAAAGAAACAGAACCTCATAGATTACAGGACTCAAGTTCCCTGGATAAATAGCATTGAAATTGGGACCTTTATACGGGTCATCTGTTGTCAAGCCCTCTACCCTTTCCACCGAACTTGGTTGTTGGTCTCAAATCAAGCTGCCTGTGAGTGACAGCCCAGATTTCACTAGCTCAGGTTCCCATAGAAAGTTCAGTTCAGTTCAGTCGCTCAGTCGTGTCCGACTCTTTGCGACCCCATAAATTGCAGCACGCCAGGCCTCCCTGTCTATCACCATCTCACTATCACCATCTCACGGACTTCACTCAGACTCACGTCCATTGTGTCCATGATGCCATCCAGCCATCTCATCCTGGGTCGTCCCCATCTCCTCCTGCCCCCAATCCCTCCCAGCATCAGAGTCTTTTCCAATGAGTCAACTCTTCGCATGAGGTGGCCAAAGTACTGGAGTTTCAGCTTCAGCATCATTCCTTCCAAAGAAATCCCAGGATTGATCTCCTTCAGAATGGACTGGTTGGATCTCCTTGCAGTCCAAAGGACTCTCAAGAGTCTTCTCCAACACCACAGTTCAAACGCATCAGTTCTTCGGCATTCAGCCATTTTCACAGTCCAACTCTCACATCCATACATGACCACAGGAAAAACCATAGTCTTGACTAGATGGACCTTAGTCGGCAAGGTAATGTCTCTGCTTTTGAATATACTATCTAGGTTGCTCATAACTTTTCTTCCAAGGAGTAAGCGTCTTTTAATTTCATGGCTGCAGTCACCATCTGCAGTGATTTTGGAGCCACCAAAAATAAAGTCTGACACTGTTTCTACTGTTTCCCCATCTATTTGCCATGAAGTGATGGGACCGGATGCCATGATCTTTGTTTTCTGAATGTTGAGCTTTAAGCCAACTTTTTCGCTCTCCTCTTTCACTTTCATCAAGAGGCTCCTCTTCACTTTCTGCCTTAAGGGTGGTATCATCTGCATATCTGAGGTTATTGATATTTCTCCCAGCAATCTTGATTTCAGCTTGTGTTTCTTCCAGTCCAGCCTTTCTCATGATGTACTCTGCATAGAAGTTAAATAAGCAGGGTGACAATGTACAGCCTTGATGTATTCCTTTTCCTATTTGGAACCAGTCTGTTGTTCCATGTCCAGTTCTAACTGTTGCTTCCTGGCCTGCATATAGATTTCTCAACAGGCAGGTCAGGTGGTCTGGTATTCCCATTTCTTTCAGAGTTTTCCACAGTTTATTGTGATCCACACAGTCAAAGGCTTTGGCATAGTCAATAAAGCAGAAATAAATGTTTTTCTGGAACTCTCTTGCTTTTTCCATGATCCAGCAGATATTGGCAATTTGATCTCTGGTTCCTCTGCCTTTTCTAAAACCAGCTTGAACATCAGGGAGTTCACGGTTCACGTATTGCTGAAGCCTGGCTTGGAGAATTTTGAGCATNATATAATCAACCTGATTTCGGTGTTGACCATCTGGTGATGTCCATGTGTAGAGTCTTCTCTTGTGTTGTTGGAAGAGGGTGTTTGCTATGACCAGTGCGTTTTCTTGGCAAACCTTTATTAGTCTTTGCCCTGCTTCATTCCACATTCCAAGGCCAAATTTGCCTGTTACTCCAGGTGTTTCTTGACTTCCTACTTTTGCATTCCAGTCCCCTATAATGAAAAGGACATCTTTTTGGGGTGTTAGTTCTAAAAGATCTTGTAGGTCTTCATAAAACCGTTCAACTTCAGTTTCCTCAGCATTCATTATTGGTTGGGGCATAAACTTGAATAACTGTGATATTGAATGGTTTGCCTTGGAGACGAACAGAGATCATTCTGTCGTTTTTGAGATTGCATCCAAGTACTGCATTTCGGACTCTTCTGTTGACCATGATGGCTACTCCATTTCTTCTGAGGGATTCCTGCCCGCAGTAGTAGATGTAATGGTCATCTGAGTTAAATTCACCCATTCCAGTCCATTTTAGTTCCCATAGAAAAGCCTTCCTCAAGTCACAACTCAGAGCTCCTCCTTTGGCTTCCTGAAGGATCCATGTAAGACCCTCATGATCCTACTCTCCAAATATACTCCTGCTCTTTACAAATCAAATTAGGAAAAAATCAGATTGTACATCAGTCGCTTCTGTCCTTCACAGGGAAGCCTCCTCTCAGAAACTCCTGGAGGGTGTCCTCACCCAATGTACTCAGATATAAAAAGTCAGAAAACAGGGTATCCAACCCAGCTGAGAGGAGAAGGTAATTCCCAGGGTGGGGGAAGGGTGAGTTTAGGATTGCAACTGTGCTACAGGCCTGAAGGACAGCTACTTCAGACTTGAGGGGATCAGAAGAGTCAAGGAGAGAGTTCTCCAAGAAGATGAAACTGAAAAAATACCAGATGCTTTTAAACATATTAAGAGGAGATTCAGACAATTAGGAAGAGGTGGGTTTTGCATTAGCTACAGCTGAATAGAAAAATAAACCAGGGGGAAAAAAGATAACTATGAGCTCCAGGGAAAACAACAGGCTGGCAGAAAAGGAAAGGTGATCATTTATTACTATGTGACTCAACTGTGCTACTTTTTACACTGAACACCAATGTCATCAAAGTTACATAGAACTGTATTAGGACAACTGAAGGATGGGAAGGTTCATATGCAATGGGGACAGGGTGGTAGTGGGGTAGTTCCCATAGCATGGAGTCAATATCATGCCTGAAGTTGAAAAGATAATTCAAAAAGTGTATTGTTTAGAGACATGGGACCATGCAACTCTCTTTGTTCTCTTCCTGCTTGCCACGGTGCCTGGTTGAGTAGGTAGTCAATATTTACTGAGTGTTTCAGTTTACACATTGAAACATTAAACAAGTTTAAATATTTACTCAGTTAAAATAGCAGCCCAGGAGCCCTGCCTCTATCAATTTCACTCCTACCTTCTTGGCCTCACCCAGCATCATGGAGATTCACCAGAAATCTCTGCATTATTGGCTTCTTTTCACTGTATCCCAGCAAGCAGTGGCTTAGACAGCCTTGTATCTCCTCATGTATTTAAGAAGGAAAAGGAGAAGATAAGAGGGGAGTGGAGATGGTCTTTTCATCATCCATGCTTGGAAGGTGAGCTGGTAGGCCATCCCTGACATGAAGGAGCTGCTTAAACACAAATTGGATTAGCAGGACAGGATTAGAGACTGCTGGAAGGTATTATATACTTATAAACTGCTCTGCTAAAGTGCCTCTTGTTTTCATTACAAGCCCACACTCCACAGAACCAGTCAGATGAAATATGGAATTGGTCAGTTACTAAAAATAGAAATAAAATGAAACATAAAATGAAGTGACTAAGCTTTAATAATGCCAAGAAAGTTGAATTAGGCAATAAGAGTTCAGTTTAGCCAAGCCATAACTAGATCATTTGAAATGAGAGTTTTAACATGGTAAGAAGTAAACATTAAAATGGTCTCTATCTCCTCCATCAAGAGGAATAATATTCAACAAGAAATATGATTAAAAGGTGACTTCAAGAAAGGAAAAAGAACAAGAGTTACACTAGAAGTTTCGGACTTATCTGGACATTTCAAATGAATTTAAGTCACCAGGTTTAAATGCACTAAAATCCTAAGAGACTGGAAGAATTTGCAGATGCGAATACGATGCTTCTGTCAGCAATCTTTGAGAAACTGCAGAGTATACAAAGGTGACAAAAGATAAAGAGAAGCCAAGGTACTAACTTTCAGAGAAAGGAGGAAAAGATTATGTAATATGAGCTATGTAATATCCCATCACTTCATGGCAAATAGATGGGGAAACAGTGGAAACAGTGTGAGACTTTTTTGGAGGGGGGGGCTCCAAAATCACTGCAGATGGTGACTGCAGCCATGAAATTAAAAGACGCTCACTCCTTGAAAGCAAAGTTATGACCAACCTAGATAGCACATTGAAAAGCAGAGACATTACTTTGCCAACAAAAATCCATCTAGTCAAGGCTATGGTTTTTCCAGTGGTTATGTATGGATGTGAGAGTTGGACTATAAAGAAAGCTGAGCACCAAACAACTGATGCTTTTGAACTGTGGTGTTGGAGAAGACTCTTGAGAGTTCCTTGGACTGCAAGGAGCTCCAATCAGTCCATCCTAAAGGAGATCAGTCCTGGGTGTTCTTTGGAAGGAATGATGCTAAAGCTGAAACTCCAATACTTTGGCCACCTCACGTGAAGAGTTGACTCATTGGAAAAGACCCTGATGCTGGGAGGGATTGGGGGCAGGAGGAGAAGGGGACGACAGAGGATGAGATGGCTGGATGGCATCACTGACTCGATGGACATGAGTTTGAGTGAATTCCAGGAGTTGATGATGGACAGGGAAACCTGGTGTGCTGCGATTCATGGGGTCGCAAAGAGTCGGACACGACTGAGTGACTGAACTGAACTGAACTGAATATGCCAACAAGTGAACTTGAGGCCAATTCCTGGCAAAAATTCAAGAGGTTCAAATCTTGGTTCTTCCATTTAATGGCACTGTGTTCCTGGACCCTGGACAAAACTTTGATATAAGGAGTAAACAAGATAATTAAAGTATTTATTATAGCACCTCTTACATTCTCAGTACATGGTAGCTATTACCATTTTTTATCTCCAGCACTTCAAAGTGAAGGTGGTAACGATGAAGTAGTACTGACAGGGATTCCTCGAGATCAAGTCTCATCTACTTAAACTCATTTTTTTGGAGAGATGGAGGTACAGGGAGAGAGAAGGCATTGCTAGACCATGTAGATCAGAAAGGAGTCTTCATCTTGAAACGCATTAGGTAAAAATCTCTTGTCTATTCTTGTGAAAAGACTGGATTTTAAGAGAATTAGGTTCACAGAACTCATTCATGAACCTGACCTCTCCATGCTTCACCTTCCTTATAGGTGCTGTGCTTAGTCACTCAGGCATGTTCAACTCTTTGCAACGCCATGGACTGTAGCCCACCAGGCTCTTCTGTCCGTGGAATTCTCCGGGCAAGAATACTGGAGTGGGTTGCCACGCCCTCCTCCAGGGGATCTTTCCGACCCAGGGACTGAACCTGAGTCTCCTGTGTCTCCTGCCTTGCAGGTAGATTCTTTACCCGCTGAGCCATTAGGGAAGCCTTCCTTATCTGTATATGGAGTATAATAATAGTAACTCAATGGGATGTTATGCAAATTGAAACCTTTAGAACAATGCTTAGCATTTAGTCACCAGTATATAAATGTCTGTTAAGGGACTTCCCTGGTGGTCCAGCGGTTAAGGCCCTGCACTTCCAATGCAGGGGGTATGGGTTCAATCCCTGGTCGGGAAAATGACTCCACATTCTGCCTGGTGTGGCCAAAAAAAAAAAATGTTTGTTAAATAAACTTGAATAGAAGTTTCTAGCAGCATGTTTGCATAGCACTTGGCTCCAACCTCTTCAACATCTCTATCAGAAACCTGTCAAATTTTTGTACAGTGTGCTGGTCAAGTTCTCAGATAACATAAATGTTGGACAAGGAGATCAAAGCCCCAAAAGACATTGACAGGCTGGGGCTATGAAATGAAATATATGAGATAAAATTAAGTCCTGGGTAGAAATTTTAAGGGAAAGAAATGTGTTTTACAAGTACTTGCCTGGCTTGCCAGAACTCTCTGTGGATAAGAAAAGGAAATTTGGTTGACTCCAAGTTCAGCATGTGTATAAGAGTGTGTCTGGCAGTTAAAACAAATTTTAGGTGCACTGAGAACTGCAGTGTTCTGTCTGGACATCTTCACCAAGATAGTGGGCACAATTTGCCCACCCTAAACTCTTCTCCCCCCGCCCCTCCTTAGGTTTCTCCTAAGTAGTGGCTCCAGGTATTAGCATGTGCTTCAGAACACAGATTAACAGTAGGCAAACATGAGGCAGGAATGAACCATATTTCCAACTCATCTGGGTAGCAGGAAACATCCTTGGGTAGGAATGGGAAGATAGCCTCAAGGTTTGTGAAGAAATATAATTAGAAGTTTATCAGAGCACCGAATGGCTCACTGTGTTACATGGTAAAATAAATTCCCCTCTAATCATGATTACTACAGGATTTATCTAATCTATTTCCTATAGGAAATCAAACTACTCAAGGGCATTTTATCAAACTTATTCCTTGTTATAATCCCTGTCCCTGACAAAAGAAGATTTTTGTCATCCCATGGTACAGATAAGAAATTGAGGCAAAGAAGTAGAGTGAATTGCCCTGGGTCACAAAGAACTAGAATTACAATTGAGTATCTAATCTTAGAGTGGCTATGTGAGTTCTGGAAGGGAGAATACTGGAATCACATTACATCCTTCAAGAAAAGCCCTATTTACCTTAATCTGTGGAAGAAAGAAGATTAATTGTATTTTCCTTGGTGCATGCCAAAGATGTTGGGTAGATGCTTTAGATTCCACATGTTTATTCTAATCCTTTACCATATACTTGTAAAGCCTTGGTGTCACCATTAGAAAGATGCTGGAAACTAACTTTAAAAAAAAAATAAGGCCACTATTGGTTTGCTAGAATCTCCAGGGAAAGCAATTAATCAAAAAAGTTGTATAGAACAAGCATGCTATTTCAGATCACCAAGGAAAAGAAACTATCCACAGAGATAAAACTTCAGATGGCCAGCTCCTCTGCACCTCCAGCCCCACAGTCGATTCCCAGCCCAACCTCACTGTCGAGGGACTGGACAGAGGAAGGTCGAGGGAAAACATGTTTTTAATTTTAAAAGTTCCGTGCCAACATCAGTTATTATAATGATTTATGTATTTTACCCAATTATTTGAACAAATCTGTGTTCATTATAAAAACCTAGAAAATGAAGACAAGCAAACCAAAATGAAACAAAAGGCATTCATTATGTTACCAGCCAGCAAGAACCTTTTGTATCTGTTTACAAAGTGGGTATTTTTTAAGATGCATTTCTCTGATCAGGCCATGAGAAAACCAGCTAGAAGCTGCAAGTTTGAAGTTCTGTATGTAGTTTGCCTTTACTTATGGAGGGAAAACAGTGACTTATCCATTGAAGACTATTTGTTATTGGCACTTGTCCCGGAAAAGATAAGGTCACTTGCTACACTTTTTACCTGGCAGTAAAAAGAAATAAATTCCTAATTTCATCTTACTGATCTGAAAAATTCATACCACAAGTCTAGGATTAACTGATTTACTTAAACCAGCAAATATCACAGCCAAAACAGATTGAGAATCAAATTCTCTTTCTTTTTAAGCATATACCTCTTTATCTATACACACACACATTATCATATATAACTGAAGATCACAGTTTTAAATATATTTTGGCTGGATTCTTCCTGTCTCTTGGAGAAAAGAACCATACACATTCAGAACCCATACAAGGGCTGGTCAAGAATATATTGCCTGCTGATATATTGTTCTTAGTTGCTCAGTCGTGTTTGACTCTTTGCAACCTCAAAGACTGTAGCCCACCAGGCTCCTCTGTCCATGGGATTCTCCAGCCAAGAATACAGGAGCAGGTTGCCATTTCCTTCTCCAGGGTATCTTCCTGACGCAGGGATCAAACCTGGGTCTTCTGCATTGCAGGCGGATTCTTTACCGTCCGAGCCACCAGGGAAGCCCGTGAGTATATTAGTAATCAGCACACAGTGAATAATGTAGACTCTTTCCAAATAGTGAGCAATGCTACCAAATTTCAATGCATTTCTTTTTCCCACCGTAAGGAAAAATCATGCCATTACCTTTTTGTTCACAGCTACACCATCCTCACAGTCGAGCACTGCACAATCTACATTCAGGGAGGGAATCTTGTTTATCTTCTTTTCATCATTGCCAGGTACGTAGAGCACGGCCCTCCGGGGGATGTACTTGTGGCTGGGTGAGGAACTGCATCCAAGCCTGGACACATCAGCTGCCAGGGACCCGTTCCTGCAGGAGACATAATTCGAGTTAGTCCAGAATAGAATTTCCTTACAGACTTTTGAAAGACCTTATTTAAATGCAAAATTAAAAGAGAAAACATGGATAATTTTTTTAAATTACCGCAGAACATAATCACACGTAACGACTAGGAAAATAATTATAGAAATAATCAAGAAACAGAATGTCATTTTGGCTGAGGTCTAAAAAATATATAACATGGTTTACTGACACAACCTTCTGAGTAAAGGAGGGTGTACCTATCTCTTGTTGGAAAAACCCTTCCAGCATTAATATACTGTCCGGGTAGCAACCATGGAGGAAAAGTAAGCAAATTTATATCCAAAAGCTCGCAAAGAATAAAACTACCTACAATTATATGAAAGTAAAAAGTAGAAAATAAACAATCTAGGGACTTCCCTGGTAGTCCAGTGGCTAAGACTCCATGATCCCAATGCAGGGGGCCTTGGTTCCATCCCTTGTCAGGGAACTAGATCCCACATGCCACAGCTAGAATAATCCCACAGCCCACAACAAAAATTGAAAATCCCAAGAGTGGCAAGTAAGACCTGGAACTGCCAAAATAAATAAATATTTTTAAAAAGGAAAAAGAAAGTAAGCTATACTTGTAAGCAAAATCTATGGCTCTCTCTCTGATAGTGAATCTTTTTAAGTAGACAAGTGATTTGCATTCAATTTTAACAACAAAGAGGAATAGCTACTTCTTAAGTCAGTAGAAAGGTGAATAAGAAAAGACCATTACTAATAATAGCTCTATAATTATGGTCAACTTGACTGCTGAAAACCTCAGATTCTTCATGTGTAAAAGTAATACTCATGTTGGAGTTTGTTGAGAAAATTAAGTTATGGGAAATAATATATAAGAAGCGATCAGTTAGAGCCTGGGGGTTATCAGCTTGACGTGGTTGTGGGTGTGGCAGGCATGGCGGCCATCGCTACTGCTCTTCCTGGAGACACTCCAGCTCCAGCAGCCTGCCTGCTTTGAAATTCTGCTCTCTCCTCGCTTCTCCTACTGTACTAAGTTTAGCCTCCTGCGGAAATGAGAGGCGTTGGCTGAAAGCTCCTGTAGCTCACTGCAGCCCTCGCTCCTAACCTGGTCTGAGTTTGGTCCTGTGGACAAACCATGTTTTAGCCCATAATACACAGCAAGGGAAGATGAAATCAGCTCTCACCAAGACCAGTTAGATCATTTGAGGTACCCTGTGTAAAGGGCTTTCCTGGTGGCTCAGTGGTAAAGAATCCACTTGCCAATGCAAGAGACCTGGGTCAGGAAGATCCCCTGGAGAAGGAAACAGCAACCCACTAAGTATTCTCACCTGGGAAATCCCATGGACAGAGAAGACTAGCAGGCTACAGCCCATAGGGTCGCAAAAGCAACCTAACAACAAGAATCCTGTTTAAAACGAAAATGCAGAGCCCTTGTTCAAAATGTATGCAGAATTTCAAGATGGAAACAGAACATCACACGAAGCACCAGACCCTTCTAAGCATAGGGCCTCTGTGACCATGCAGGTCACATCCCCATGAAACTAGCCCTGCTCCTAAGAGATGGAGCAATACGTCATGAAAATCCCGGTCAAGGAAAGGTTAAAGCCCCAGCAAACTTGGCAACACCCTAATGTGTTACTCCCCCAGGGTAAATAGCATCATCCTTTTAAAAGTATGTCAGCTATATTCTCCATGAAAGCTCTTGACATTTGGTAGTTATCTGAGGTTAATTCCATCAGATATTTTACACAGTTGTAACATTTTGCCGTATTAGTGTAGCTTGTGACAATGTATACCAAGAAAAATCAGAATCTCCTTGGTGGCCCATCAGTTTTGTGAGGGCTCCCTTATTTGCTTTTTTAGCAGATCTTAATAAAACTTGAGTCTGAGTCTTATTTTTCTATAACATAAGCATTGTGCTATGTGAGGTATGGTGACAAATAGATGGATTTTAAAAGTGTATATGTATTACAAGAAAAATTGATGCTTTTGAACTGTGTTGTTGGAGAAGACTCTTGGGAGTCCCTTGGATTGCAAGGAGATCAAACCAGTCAATCCTAAAGGAAATCAACACTGAATATCCGTTGGAAGGACTGATGCTGTAGCTCCAATACTTTGGCCACCTGATGCGAAGAGCTGACTCATTGGAAAAGACCCTGATGCTGGGAAAGATGGAGGGCAGGAGGAGAATGGGGTGACAGAGGATGAGATGGTTGCATGGCATCATCAACTCTATGGACATGACTGTGAGCAAACTCTGGGCGATAGTGAAAGACAGGGAAGCCTGGTATGTTGTAGTCCATGGGTCACAAAGAGTTGGACATGACTGAGCGATTAAACAACAACAACAAAATTACAAGACATTTTACTTAATATGTGATAAATATATTTGATATAGATATTTGATATATCTAGATATATCTAGTATATTTAATATAAAATATACCAGATAACTGAAGAATTCTAAAAGTATCCATCATCATTTCATATTGATTGACATATCTGGTTTTATCTGGTTTAGAAAAGATATAATGAATAGCAACAACCATGTTTTACTTATTCATACTGGAAACCAGAATTTGCAACATATACATTTCCTTTAAAATGGCAAAAAATGCAGTCAAAAGAGATAAAATTTTTATTTACCAGGAAATTCTTAGGGCAATTCTCATGAGGATTTATTGTAACTGCATGCGTAAAAACCAAAGAGACCTTCATTTCATGAAAACTGAGATTTCCTCCGTGTGAAATAGCTTCTGACTGCCAATGTGGATCCAGTCACTGTGATCTCCAAGCCACGCCACCTGAATGTAAAAGCCTGAGCCACACAGACATGGCTGACAGGTCACACCACCATCACATGTTAAACATCCTTAGGGCAAATCATTCTTAGGATGTTCATATGATGTATAATTTTTAAAACAGATAACCATTTTAAAAAGTCTTCTGCTACTGCTCAAGGTGTTTCTGCTGGTTTCCCAGATAAAGACTCCTATGACCACTGAAACGTTGTTTTCCTCTTATCCCTGCTCAAACACTGTCAACAGCTCCCCATTACCTACAGGATTCAGCTCAGTCTCAGCTGACAGCCCTTTTCTGAATTTATATCCCAGGCTGCAACTGTCTACCCTAGGAAACTTAGGTTATGACTGTCTCCACAAAATGCTGTATCATTTCCATTGTACCTGTGTTTCTGCTGGAAGTTTATTTGAAACTTATGGATCCTTCCGGCTTAGCTCAGGGTCCACCTGTCTGCAGAGCCTTTTCTGACCATTCATTTTGAAACTCTCTCAAGTTCAAAAACAGCGTTCATCATTGCTAACCAAACCAGAATCAGCAAAGGACTGGCTCTGTCATCATGGCTGAAGTTAATCAAGAGGCATGTGCTTTCTGGAAAGCCAACGGATGCTATAAACCAAGAGACTTAAAAAAGGTTCCTGCTTCAGATCCAGTAATTTCAAGTAACTCAACCCAATTCCTTCTGGGAATTGCTGTAGGTTAAACTCCAAAATTCACCTGTTGAAACATAATCCCCAAAATGATAGAGGGGGGGCATTTGGGAGGTGATTAGTTATGAAGGAGAGAACATGGGTGATTAGTGCCCTTATAAAAGAGACACCAGAAAGCTCCCAAGCTGGCTCTGCCATGAGAGGACATAGTGAAAAGACTGCCATTTATGAACCAGGAAGTGCATTCTTGTCAGACACTGACTCTTCCAGAGCATTGAACTTGGACTCCCCAGCCTCTAGAACTGTGAGAAATAAATTTCTATTGCTTATAAGCCACCCAGTCTATGGCAATTTGTTACAGCAGCCCAAATGAATTAAGACAGAAATTTATTTTTTAAAATGATCAGAAATAAAACTAGATATATATATTAAGAACTGAAAACAATCTTTAGGTCCATCAGCAGGATAAATTATAATACCTACAACCAATGACATTAATGCCATCATTAAAAAGTGTGTTAAAAACGTTTAATGTTATATGAAGATTGTTCTTTTTTTTTTTTTTGCTTTAAAATATAAATTTTATTTCATCAGATCAAAGTTGGATCATTTCCTAAGGATCAGTTTCTAGAAGGGGTATCATGGGGACTGAATGTATAAACACTCAAACCTTTTTTTTTTTTTTTGTATGTACAAACTTTCAAATCAGATTAACAGTTCAATCAAATCTGGGGGGAAACACAAAGATATAGTATACCTGCACCACCATCTCTCTGGGTCCTCTCCTTGCACCAGTCCCAAGCATCCTGCATCCTGCATCAGATATCGACTGGCGATTCGTTTCTTACTTGATAGTATACATGTTTCAATGCCATTCTCTCATCTCATCCCACCCTCTCCCTCTCTCTCCCCTCCCCGAGTCCAAAAGTTCACTCTATAGATCTGAGTCTCTTTTGTTGTCTCGCATACAGGGTCATCATCCCCATCTTTCTAAATTCCATATATATGCGTTAGTATACTATATTGGTGTTTTTCTTTCTGGCTTGCTTCACTCTGTATAATCGGCTCCAGTTCCATCCATCTCCTTAGAACTGATTCAAATGTATTCTTTTTAATGGCTGAGTAATACTCCATTGTGTATATGTACCACAGCTTTCTTATCCATTCATCTGCTGATGGACATCTAGGTTGTTTCCATGTTCTGGCTATTATAAACAGTGCTGCGATGAACATTGGGGTACATGTGTCTCTTTCTATTCTGGTTTCCTCGGTGTGTATGCCCAGCAGTGGGATTGCTGGGTCATAAGGCAATTCTATTTGCAATTTTTTAAGGAATCTCCACACTGTTCTCCATAGTGGCTGTACTAGTTTGCATTCCCACCAACAATGTAAAAGGGTTCCCTTTTCTCCACACCCTCTCCAGCATTTATTGCTTGCAGACTTCTGGATCGCAGCCATTCTGACTGGTGTGAAGTGGTACCTCATTGTGGTCTTGATTTGCATTTCTCTGATAATGAGTGATGTTGAGCATCTTTTCATGTGTTTGTTAGCCATCCGTATGTCTTCTTTGGAGAAATGTCTATTTAGGTCTTTGGCCCATTTTTTGATTGGGTCATTTATTTTTCTGGAATTGAGCTGCATAAGTTGCTTGTATATTTTTGAGATTAGTTGTTTGTCAGTTGCTTCATTTGCTATTATTTTCTCCCAATCAGAAGGCTGTCTTTTCACCTTGCTTATATTTTCCTTTGTTGTGCAGAAGCTTTTAATTTTGATTAGATCCCATTTGTTTATTTTTGCTTTAATTTCCAGAATTCTGGGGGGTGGATCATAGAGGATCCTGCTGTGATGTATGTCAGAGAGTGTTTTGCCTATGTTCTCCTCTAGGAGTTTTATAGTTTCTGGTCGTACATTTAGATCTTTAATCCATTTTGAATTTATTTTTGTGTGTGGTGTTAGAAAGTGATCTAGTTTCATTCTTTTACAAGTTGTTGACCAATTTTCCCAGCACCACTTGTTAAAGAGATTGTCTGTTCTTTTTATAAACAGAAAATATAACATTATATACGCAATAACATCTCAACTTGTTAAAGAGATTTTCTGTTCTTTTTATAAACAGAAAATATAACATTATATACGCAATAACATCTCAACTTTATAAAAAATGCAAAGAAAAATATCTGAAAGGAAGTACATCAAAATGTTCCTAGGGATGCCTCTGAACTGTAGAGTCCGGTATTAAGATTTCTCTGCTTCTACACACTCTTTTCCTATTTTGCACATTTAAAGCATGACTTTATTTTTCTTAAATCTCTATTTACTTTTGGTTGCGCTGGGTTTTTGCTGATTTTCACAGGCTTTCTCTAGTTGTGGTGAGCCGGGGCTACTCTCTAGTTGCAGTACGTGGGCTCCTCATTACAGTGGCTTCTCTTGTTGAGGAGTGTGGACTCAGCTGTTGTGACACATGGGCTTAGTTGCCCTGTAGCATGTGGAATTTTCCTGGGCCAGGGATCGAACCTGTGTCCCCTGCATTGGCAGGTGGGTTCTTATCCACTGTACCACCAGGTAAGTCCAACCATCACTCTTTTCTAAAAAAATCCTTTTATAATAGGCTTGAAGTAAAGTGACATGAAAGTCACTCAGTCGTGTCCAACTCATTTGCAATCCCACGGATTGTAGCCCACCAGGCTCTTCTGTCCTTGGGATTTCCCAGGCGAGAATACTGGAGTGGTGTGTCATTCCCTTCTCCAGGGGATCTTCCCAATCCAAGGTCAAACCCGGTCTCCAGTATTGCTGGTGGATTCTTTACCACCTGAGCCACCAGGAAAGCCTTAAAACAAACCAGTAAAATCATGTAAGAGGTTTCAAGTGGCAGCATAATATTGTGGAGAGTGTAAGAACCACCTATGTGAAATTGCTGACATCTGACCATTTTGGCCACCCAAAATGCTAATATTGTGTGGTTCAAGCCCATATGGTGACTGGCAGTCAGAAGAGAGGGTGAGAAGCACATAATGGCTGCCCCATACAGAGGAGAGTCAAGTAGCATATTCATGCATAGCCACTATGATGATCTGACACCCGGGTGGTGCTGGTCAGCACAGGCCCATGTCAGGAATCTGGTTGGACACCAGAAACCCTCAGTTAGATCACAAGCTTGCTGATGGAAGGGCAGTCTTAGCTCTCCCCACCCTTCCTTAGCACAGGGCCTTGCTTACAAGAGGCACACAATTCTGTTACCTCATTATCCACCCCAGAGAAGGCAATGGCAACCCACTCCAGTACTCTTGCCTGGAAAATCCCATGGGCAGAGGAGCCTGGTAGGCTGCAGTCCATGGGGTCACTAAGAGTTGGACACGACTGAGCGACTTCCCTTTCACTTTTCACTTTCATGCATTGGAGAAGGAAATGGCAACCCACTCCAGTGGTCTTGCCTGGAGAATCGCAGGGACGGGAGAGCCTGGTGGGCTGCCGTCTATGGGGTCGCACAGAGTCGGACACGACTGAAGCGACTTAGCAGCAGCAGCAGCATTACCCACCCAAAGCCAGCTCACCAGGAAGTGGGACTCTTCTGTGACCACACTGTCCTTACTCTTCTTGGGCAAGAGTCAAGCTGAAGTGCTGGTTATAGGTAGGAGGCCGTTTTTCATTCCCTCTCCCCTTTGCCGTTCTGGAAGCTTTAACCCAAGCCACAGACTGCTGCTTCTCTGTTTACACCTTTTTATAAATACAGTGGATGTCCTCAGTCAGGAGCTTCTTCACCTTTACTTAGAAGACCGTGGAAGCGTCTTATTTTCCCTCCCTGCATCTACTTTGTTCTTCTGTTCATTCATTCAGTGAGCCCTTAGCAAGCACACACTGGGTGACCGGCATCAGCTCTCCACTAGCACCCCAGGCAGGTCCCTTTGTGCAAATCAGAAGAAGGTGCTCCCTTGAGCCTGCCAGCAGGTGGAAGGGCCGAGAGGTGCCTCCTGCTCCCGAAGCAGCAGCTTTGATGCATAGAGATGAGCTGAAACTCAGCCCCACTCGTGGCCTCAGTTTGGTAGGCACCTTGATCAGGGCATACCCTGCACAACCGCACAGGGCACTCCTGACCCACACTGTGCTGGGCACTGCAGGGATGTGGCACAGAAGATGCAGGTCGAGTCCAGCAGGTCCAGGGACACCCAGAAGATGGCCCATAAGCAGCTCTGGCAGACTACAGGCCTGTACAGAATGAAGCTTCAGGGAGAGAGATCACAGGTGGTTAAGACTGTCTGGAATAATAAGGAGGAGAGAGGTGTAGGGGGCATGGTTCAGGATTCAGGCTATGTCACAGACTCTGAGGTCCCGGCGGGGGCTGTTGCTGGGCAGGTGCGGCAGGAACCCATCATGGCTTCCCCAAGCCTCCCTCCTCCTGTCCTCCTGGCGTGTCCTCTCCTTCCCCCACCTCGGGCTGTTTCAAAATCTGTTCCTGACTTCAGTTGTGCTCAGCACTGACTACTGTGTATGAACACAATTGCGGTGGGTGCAAGATCCAACTTATTTTATCTTACATATTTGAAATTAGGGCCTCTTGATAGTCAACATGCAAATGTATTCAAACAATATGCAAAACAAGGGCATAAGATGAGTGGAAAAAAATCTGGTGGCCTTATGGTGTGTTTTCTCTACAGAGAGACCTTATTTCAGATAAGACATCCCTTGGTAGGTTCAGGGGCTCTTCTGGCTGGAGGGGGCTCCTTCCTGGCCTTGCTTTGGTCTTCTCCCTTTACCTCCTCCAGCAGATACCATTTATTAACCATGTATATCACAGGAGGCATAAGCTAGGCCCCAGTGCTGCTGGGGCTATCCACCTAGGATTCAACATAACCATCACCTGGGGAGCTTGCAAAATTTGTCAAATCCTGGACCCCACCCAGTACGATCAAATCAAGCTGCTAAGTCACTTCAGTCGTGTCCAACTCTGTGCGACCCCATAGACGGCAGCCCACCAGGCTCCCCCATCCCTGGGATTCTCCGGGCAAGAACACTGGAGTGGGTTGCCATTTCCTTCTCCAATGCATGAAAGTGAAAAGTGAAAGGGAAGTCATTCAGTCCTGTCTGACTCTTAGCAACCCCATGGACTGCAGCCCACCAGGCTCCTCCGTCCATGGGATTTTCCAGGCAAGAGTACTGGAGTGGGGAATCTTCCCAGGTTTAGAATATATATCTTTTCTTTTTTTTCAAAGCTCTCTAAGTTCTTGCCACTGAAGTGAAGTGTTGCTACAGACCAGCACCACTGGCCTCTTATCTGTTATCCCATCAGATAAGAGACTCTCCCGTCTTTTCCTGGAAGCAAGTACCATCACCATGTGCGAACCTGTTAGAAATGCAGTCTAGGGCCCCCACCCCAGCCCCACTGAATCAGAAGTTGCATATGAACCAATCTCCAAGGGACACTTATCTCATGAGAGTTTGAGAGTGCTATTCTAGGTTGACTCGAACTCAGGGGCATTGTGGAGTCCCTGGGGCGCTTTCAAATATGCTGACGCTAAAGCGCAGTCACAGAAAGTTTGAAGTCATACGTCTTGGGCCAGATTGAGCCTCTGGAACTTCTAAAAGCCCCGTGGGTGATTCAGTGTACAGCCAAGCTGGAGGACCACGGGCCTAGATGATCCCAATGTGTAGCCATTGCCCTAATGCAGGAAATCTTGCTCCAATGAAGACTTCTCTTAAGTGACTCCTGTGTTACCATTATATACAAGTGAATCGTGTGCGTGCCTGCTCAGTCATGTCCGGCTCTTGGCAGGTCCATGGACTGTAGCCCGTCAGGCTCCTCTGTCCATGGGATTTCCCAGACAAGAATACTGGAGTGGGTTGCCATTTCCTCCTCCAGGGGATCTTCCCAAGCCAGGCATCCAACCCGTGTCTCTCTCCTGCACTGGCAGGCGGATTCTTTACCACTGAGCCACCGGGGAAGCCTACATATACAAGTAGATGCTGTGAAAGTAATAAAGTCGTAACTGAAAATGCAGCAAACTTGAAAAAAAAAACAACTCATGTTTAAAGAAAAGTCTTCCTGATAAAAAAAATGATAGTATTTGAAATAGCAACAATTATCAACTAAACTCATGTCCATTTGAGGCTCTGTGGCTTGGTGTGTGACTTCTTACCCAAGTTAGTCGTTTCTTCACTTAGCTGACTGCTAGCACAGAGGTCTCTACTTTGGCTGTACATTACAAACCGGGGAACTTAGAAAAAGAGAAAACCCCAGGCCACACTCCAACCCAATTAAATCAGAGCCTTGTGGTGAATCCCAGGCATCAGTTTTTTTTAAAAGCCTCCAGGGAGATTTCAAGGTGGAGCCAAGATGAGAACCTCTGCATCACGGTTTCAGAGTACCACCAAAGTGTCTTATTGATTCTAGAAAGAATCGGGGGTCACTGGACTTTGAACATGGCCAGCATGTAATCCTATCCGCCCTTAAGCTTCTGCCCAGACTCCACTCCTCTATTCTGGCCCAGGCAGCTGAGGGTCTGGAGGGCCCAGATGGGGGCTCCACAAAACTTATAGCAAACGCAGATAGAGAAGCAGCTCACCGGAGCCCAGGCAAACATCCGGATCTGGGGCTTGGTTGTTTGGGCAGTGTGGGACGGCAGGTGGAGGCCTGGGCTGAGCTCTCTTCACAAGCAGCAGAGCTCTCTGAAGCCAAGGCCAGGCGGAACATGCTGATCAGAATCCAGGACCCTAACCGAGGACTCCACGTCTTAGCCTTGACCCTGACACCTGGCTCGGAGATGCTCTTGCCTCACCTGTGGATGACCCTCAGCCAGCAGCATAGGCTGGAGGGCTCAGATGGAAGCAGGGAAGGCCAAGGGACTTCCAAGTTGTCCTTCCTGTTACACACACACTATCACTTCACAAACAAAAATGTATTGATCCTGTAAGTTCCGGGCCTAATACTTTTTTTGGATTATCTCAATGGCAGTCCAGACTCAACCAGGTACAGAAAAGAACTTGATTCAGGACTTTTCATGTCACTCAAATTCAAAGCTGAGTTAAAGAGCAATCTGGACTACAATAATGATTTAGACAGCATAATTAATTCTAAATTATTTTAACAGGTAATACCATGACGGTTAGCATTATGTGTCAACTTGACCAGGCCACAGGGTGCCCAGACGTTTGGTGGAACGTCATTCTGGCTGTGTCTTGCAGATATATGTGGATGAGATCAACATGTGGGTTAGGAGACTGAGTAGAGCCTTCCCTAGTGTGGGTGGGCCTCATCCAACAGTTGAAAGTACTGAATAAGCCAGTGGTGCGTACACGCCAAGTCGACTTACTCCCCCAATTAAAAGAAACTCCTCCTGCCCAAAAGCTTCCAGCTGGGACATGAGGTCTTTCTGTCCCCCTGATACTTCAGACTTGAACTGAAACATTGGTTCTTCCTGGTTCTCAAGTTTGCCAGCTTCAGACAGGAACTTACACCAAAGTCTCTCCTGGGTCCGCAGCTTTCTGACTGCCGCTCTTGGGACTTGTTGGCCTCCATAATCATGTCCATAATCATGCCGGCCTCCACAATCTTACTGGCCTTATAATACATCTCTTATATATTACACACTCACACACTCACACGGACGTACCCTATTGGTTCTGCCTCTCTGGAGAATCCTGACGAAGATACTCACACATTACTAACTACAGAGTTAACACATATTGGTGTTAACCAGGTGCTTTCCACACACCTCCACACTGCACCTCCCTGTCCTGACCCAATATAGCTGTGTGTGTAGCTCTCAGACCCCTGCCAGGCCAGCACAGGGGGACTGGACTCTCGAGCAAAGTGAAGGAACAAATGAACTCAGGGCTGGATGGGTGGTCGGCTGGCAAGCTTTTAAGGGGAGAGGGCCATACACTTCCATCAGCTGCTATCCTCAGAGGGCTAAAAGGGGTGGAAGTGGTCACCATCATGCTCTTCACAGACTTCCCTGGACTGTCTTCCCAAACGGCTGTACTAATTTACTCTCCCACCAGCAGAGCATGCGGGTGCTGAGCTGACCACACGCTCATGCGCAGCCTGGCACTCCTTACCCCAGGCCTTTGGACATTCCAGTGGAAGAGGCATGATGGAGTGAGTGAAGGTGGTCATGAAAGGGGCTGGAGATCTGAAGCCCTGGGTAAAGTTTTACAGCAGCCTTATTTGAGCAACGATGAAACAATCTATTTGGTGTTGTTCAGTCACTAAGTCTGGCTTCTCAGGTGGTGCTAGTGGTAAAGAACCCGTCTGCCTATGCAGAAGACATGACAGGCATGGGTTTGATCCCTGCGTCGGGAAGATCCCCTGGAGGAGGGCATGGCAACACACCCCAGTATTGTTGCATGGAGAATCCCAAGGACAGGGGAGCGTGGAGGGCTCTCAGCCATAGGGTCGCAAAGAGTTGGACACAACTGAAGCGAGTTAGCACACACGCACAGTTATGAAGTCGTGTCTGACTCTTCTCAACCCCATGGACTGCAGCATGCCAGACACCTCTCTCCTCCACTGTCTCCTGGAGTCTGCTCAGATACATGGCCATGGCGTCAGTGATGCTATCTAACAATCTACTGATCATGTTAAATTTTCAAGATTTAGTATTCGGGAAAGATCAGTATTTCCCACCTTGAACTGACCTGAATCCCGTCGTTTTACACCTCTGCTGGTCAAATATTACTTTTTGATTGTGCTAAAACAAACACAACATAAAATTTACCATTTGAACCATTTTTAAGCCTACAATTCAATGGCATTAAGCACATTCCCATTGTTGTGTAACCATCACCACCATCTATCTCTGGAACTTCTCATCTTCCCAAACTGAGACTTACGTGTCCGTGAAACAACAACCCGCCCATTCTCTCTGCCCCCAGCCCTTGGAAACCACTATTCTACTTTCTGCCTCTATGAATTTGACTAGTCTAGGTGCCTCGTGTAAAGTGAAATCATACAGAATGTGTCCTTTTGAGGCTGGCTTATTTCTATTAGCATAATGGCCACAAGGTTCACCCATGTTGTGGCATATGTGAGAATTTCCTTCCTTTTTCAGGTTAAATAATACTCCATCACATGTACATATCAGATTTTGTTTATCCATTCATCCACTGATGGACATAGGTTATTTCCACCTTTTGGCAATTGTGAATAATGCTGCTATGAACAAATATCTCTTTAAGGTCCTGCTCTCAATTCTTTGGGGTATATCTCATAAGTGGAACTGCTGGATCATGTGGTTATTCATCTTTTCCCGCTTAGGCTACACCGCACGACATGCCAGATCTTAGTTCTCTGACCAGGAATCGAACCCCTGCAGTGCAAGTGCTGAGTCTTCACTACTGGGAGTCCTTAAGCACCAGGAAGTCCCTCATATGGTAACTATCTGTTTAACTTTTTGAGGAAAAACCATATTGCCTTCCATATTGGCTATATTACTTTACATTTCCACTCAAACATTATTTTAAAATATTTTATGCTGCATTCAAGTCCAGTTATCCCTAAAAGGGTGTTTTTGAACCAAAAAGCAAAAAATAGTAATAATAATCTTTCGTGTGCCTTTGCCCTTTAGGAACTACCTTCACAACTGCCAAGAAATTTTGGTAAATTCCCAATTGTTCATAAACATAAAAATAGTAAAACAAATAAAGCATCCCTTTGAAATAATTCATCAATATATTTCTATTTAGAACAGCACACAGAAATCAGACAGCCCTTTAAGTTCTTTCCAAAAGATTATGACTCTAAGAGCTGATAAGGTTGAAAATAAAAATTTCTCACAGGAAAGTATGCACAAATCCTGATTCTTAGAGGGTTCCTCTATTTGGGGCTGTATCTCCGGTCTTTTGAGGGGGTTGGAGGAGCATACCTACACTGACTAGTCTATATACTGGGAATAAAACACTTGGAAAAATTGAGTTCTCTCTTATAAAACCTGTGGTCTGACCTTGTATGACAATTCTGATGCTCATGGAAGAACATGTGGGACTACAGTGAAGACAAGAGCCCATTCCTCCATCTTTTGCAACCCACCCCACAAGTGACAGTCAAATTCAGCTACAAACTGCAGCCGTGCTTATGACTATTAATAACTAGGTGTTTCCACCAGCATCTGTAATAACTGCGGCCCATGTATGTTCTCACTTTGCTAGGTTCCCAACTGCCCAGAGAGATTCCTTCCCTGTTTAGAAGAACGAAGAACGATGTTTCAGTTACTATGGCAACAGGGCAAGGAGAAGTGGGGGGCTTTGCATGGGCACCAGAGCAAAAGAACAGCTATCTGTCCCCTCACCAGAACAGGGCCATTCGTGAGATTAGCATGGGGTGCAAATACACATGAGCGTGAAGCCCGCTTCACAAATGCCAAGACACTTTCAGAGCCAACTCTCTCACAAAGCAATTAGATCACACCTTAATCGAGTGCTCCATTTTGTACTGAAAGGAAGAGATAGTCTTTTGTGTCCAAAGCAGATACACACACACACACACAGGATTGCCGTTTGCGGCCGCTGTGGGTTCACTTCTAAGGGAGGAGTCAGGGCGCATGGTGGGGGAGACCCATGGGCTGTGGCTCAGTCTTTTGGCCTCTGTGCGGTGCATGCGGAGGAGGGATGCTGATGAGGGACATCTTCCAGGCCTGCCCAGGAAACCCCAGGGAGAGGTGAGTGTCAAATAAGGGACAAATTTATCAGAAATGGAGAAAAAAGCAGAATCCTTATTTTTGCTCACTCTGGTAAAATGGGTATAATTCTGTTTCAGTGCAGATCTCTTCCTCCTTAGACCATCAGAACACCAAAGGGCAAAAGCAAGTGACCCCAGTGATGGAAGTCTTTTTTTTCTTTCACACAGAAGAAGAAAGCAAACAAACATCCACCAGAGCAGAGATGGAAGCAGAATGTTGAGGGGGAGAGGGGAGGGGAGTTACCATTTGGTGGGTACAGAGATTCACTTCAGGAAGATGAAAAAGTTCCGGAGATGGATGATGATTGATGGCTGCACAACAGTGAGAATGTACTTCATGCCACTTAGGCTTTACATAGTTAAAATGGTAAATTGTATGCTATGTACATTTTACCACAGTGAAAAAAATGAAAAGTTAACAAATCTGTTTACACCGTATCTGTTATATCTGTGCGACTGTTTCATAAGCACAAATGTACTGATTGAATGCAGTACTGATAATGCTCGGAATCTACAGTGAGCTGACCCTCAGATCAAGGGCTGAGCAAACATGGACAAGAGATCATGTGTCCAGAGACCCTCACTGGTCACTGAATCCACTTCTTTGTCCACAGAACTGTAGTTCTCCAGGTAGGTGAATGGGTGGCGCATGTCCCAGAAACACAGAAAACCCCATACAACTGGGTGACCATTAAGGCTTACCATGTGGCGCTAGTGGTAAAGAACCCACCTGCCAACGCAGGAGACAGAAGAGACGTGGGTTCCACCCCTGGGTCGGGAAGACCCCCTGGAGAAGGAAACGGCAACCCACTCCAGTGTTCTTGCCCGGAGAATCCCATGGACAGAGGGGCCTGGTGGGCTACAGTCCATGGGGTCGAAAAAAGTCGGACACAACTGAGCAACTAACTGCTTTCAATGGGTCCCTAAGAAGAGAGCAAGTTTTTCACGAAAACAGAGATCCACGTTTATATCCTGAACGCATTAGTCTTTATAAATAAATGTGGCGGGAGCACCACTCTGCCCGGAGGCACTTGGGAACCTGGAAGCACCTCGAAGGGCAACACTGCCCTTTCAGCGAAAGGCAAATGAAGAAGAGTCTGACACCCGCTAAGGCTGAGTCAGCGCAGCAGCCAACAGGGAGAGAGAGAGGGCAGGGGTGAGGGTGTTTGAGAGGAGGTGAGGGAGAGGAGGAGAATGGGGAGAAAGGGAGGGAGGAGGAAGGGCAGATCCCGAGTTACGAAGGCAGATAGAAAGTGGGAGGGAGGGAGGGAAGGCGGAGGGGAGGGCCGAGGGAGGTGGGGGATGGGACAAGCGGAGGGGAGAGGAGCTTTGTTTTGCGGCAAAGCCCTTGATTCCTGTTGAAGAGGGGACGACAATAGAGCATGTGCCTGCTAGTGGGCATTCACCGTAATCCCACTTTCTTGCTCTACTTTTGGTGAGAAGAGGAGGAGCAGAGGTTTTATCTGAACGGAAAACTGGAGGGATTTTTTTTTTTTCCCTCCTCCCGGAGTGACACTGAGGTCAAGAGGGAAACCTGCTCTCCTTCACTGAACACGTTTAAGAACACAATGCGATTAGCATCTCTTCTGTTTCAGGGCTGCTTTTCAAGCTGGGGCTGAGGGAAACACAAAGAAGTCTAAAGGATGTTGTTTATTAATAGTTAACTGTTGATGTCGCTGAGAGCTTGGTCCAGGAACGATGCTCAGGACACTCTACCCATAGTGATTTGATAGATGGATTTCCCAATGTTGGGAACCCTGAGAGGAAGCACCTGTCAAGCACAGAACGTGGAGCTTTCCCTAATTGTAATTAAAACTTAAAGGACACGCCAGCCGAGTTTCCTTAGCCTCTGTAGAGATGATTTGGGTTTTTGGATGGTGAAACTCTGATTGTAAGGAATAAACAGCTTATTTGTTCCACTCCTGGCCAAAGCTGAACACCCAAGAGCAGAGCCTGATGTTTAGACTGTTCACTGCTGGCATTCCTGCCTGTGATCTGATTCTAAAATGAGTTGCAGAAAAGACAATATTTAGTAGTTAATGTATCCTTATTAAAAGAGGCAATGGAGAGTATAGGAAATATTGTTACCACCAGGTCCATGAAAAAACAACACAAAAAAGATCATTTACAAAATTTCTCCACTTAGAGATTCCATTAGTACTGGATAATCCTATCTCAAAAAATAATTTAAAGCTGAAATGACTATTTCCTGGCTTGGGCAGAACTTTAGAAGTAACTGAGCAAACGTGAACTAGACAGATAAATTTCTCCTTAACTTCTTTTAAGAAGTCACAAAAGAAGACTGTCAGCCTGACAGATGTAACCATGGATTCATTTACAGAGTCCTTCAAAAGCTCAGAGGCTGCTAAAAGTGTCAAACAAGGCATCTTCCCCATGCCTGGGGTTCTTTGGTATGAAAGTAATCAAGGGAGAATTTTTTTTCTCCAGAAAATGGATCACAATTTTGAGAAAACATTCTCTCCGTATCTTATGTAGTTTATATTATTAATTTTTTTTGGTAGCTGTCATGAAAATCACTTAGGTTAAAGGAATCTTCGTTTTCTCCCTAAATTCTCTCAAAAGTTCAAGTGTCAATCACAATGAAATGAGGCCAAAATGTTACACAGCTTAGAATTTTGGTATTTTGTAAGCTATCATCTTCTGATTATGCTGATTTGTAGATTTGGGGAAATTTTAATATTGATCTCTCTCTAGCACTGAATAATTTTTAGAAAAAACCCAGTCTGAGTCTAATTGCCAGACCCGTACCACACACACGAAAGCTGTGAATACAAGCTGTGATCACGAATCACGTGTATGTGGCTTTGATTGTGTGGGACCCACAATAAGATTAAGATTGCTTTTTTTCCTTCTTAATTATTCAGAGCTAAGTGTGATGAAAATTAAAACTAAACATATGGATGTAATCATGAAGGCGATCTCTAATATAGTCTTTTTTTTCTTTTTTTCAAATATGTTTAATGTGCTACAGGCACTAACTCCTTTAAATATTTAAGGAAGGACTTCCCAGAACTTGCTCTAATTTTAGGGGAGCTTATAATTTTTTTTTCTTATTCAATGCTACACTTTGCAATGCACCAGCCAAAATGCAAAACAGCCTCTTTTTCCTTTATATTTAAATCCCCCCAAATCCACTCTTACTGAATATGTATTGTGAGTTAGTTTTCTGTGGAATAAACTGATCAGACTCAGACAGTAATACTTTTTATTGTAAATATAAAAGAAACAAAATTTAAAATTAAAGGTGAATCTTTTCCGCAAGCTATAGGCCCATAACAATCTATGTTATAGTTTATTTGTGACTTGATGCAGGGGTTTTCTATGCTAATGGGAAGAGAGAGGAATAGGCTATCCAGAGACCAAGATAAGGAGACCATTTTTCATGTTTGTCTTTGGAACGCATCCACTAATTTCAAAAGCAAGTTTAATCTTGTTTCTATCTAGAGTAACAACCGATATCTGTCGTCCATTGGCATGTGTGACTGATATGCTGAGGGACAGGTGGCTCAGAAGCCGGTTAGGTGACAAGGACAGGCCACGCGAGGCTGAGAAGCTGTTGCAGGTTATCATGGTGCCATATGGACTGTCTCCAAATGGTGCTTCCTCTGATTCTGGCTTCAGAAATGCAAGCAAGGGACAGGGGAACTCTGAGCTACAAGTTAGGAGGCCTGAAACCACCATTTGTAGATAAACTGACACTGGATTTTGGCCTCTGCCTGCCTGGCACAGTTCCCTGGCATCCTGGTTGCCTTCCTCCCAGCTCTCTCACTGACTCCACATTTAGCTGAGCTCACATTTCCTCGCTAACCCCAAACTCCTAGATGCACTTCCACGGGGAATTCAACTGCAGTCCGCCTCTCTAAACTGGTCCTTGCCCAGCAGTCCCTTCTGTCTTCCTCCTGGTTCTGCTCGCTTAGCTAGGTTGGAGCTGGAGGGCTTAGCAGAATGCTGACTGTCCGCAGGAGCCAAGCAGCCCCCAGTTACTTTAGTTTGACTAAGTTCTCCCTTGCCAGGTCTCTGTGACTGCAGCACAAGCGCTCAACACAAGAGGATCTATTTCGGTTCAAAAACCAAATAAGAGAGCAAACTTTGTCACAGTCCTCCATGTCATCCAGCACTTTAAAGAAAACAGAGCAAAGGAGGAAAACTCAAGAACTCAGTTTATCTCATCCCCTGCAAGATCAGTAGACTGCAATAACAACCCAAAGGCAGGAGGAAAAAAAAAAAAACCATAGGATATTAAATTACAAAACACCAACATTTACATAGTAATTCCCGCTAATTACGAAAGAAAGATATAAGTTGTTTGTTATAAACATCACCAGGTCTTGAGCAAACACCAAGAGCTCACCGCAGAGCCAAACCAAGCATTTGTCTAATCACAGCCACTTCCCCAAGCGTTTTATTGGTGCAGCTGCAGAGCACACATTTGATCACACATGCTAATAATCCCAGTTATGGCGCCTACATTTTAATCATTTGTTCTGGGCTTGTTTCTCAAACAATTAGCACTAATGAATGGTCAGAATACCTCGGATCATATATGTCTAATTGCAGTCAAGAGCAGTTCTCGTCTGCATGTACATTTCAATTTACCTCTGGGGATAATGTTTGTTAATTGTATTTCTTTATATGCAAGCGAAGAAAAAGGCAGCTCAGGCAAAAAGGGACTAAGTGTTCTCCTCTTTCCCTTTGTTCCCACAAGAAGCTAAAGTCACTTCAAGAGGCACTTAATCCCATCATCCCCAGTTACAATTGCCTTGCAGCATCAATCAAAAAGAATCTAAAGTAAAACGATGCAGCTATATTGTGTAATTAAAAGCAATTCAGGTACTTATTGCTTGGGGCCCTTTACTGGTCCAAATACTTAAAATGGCCCTGCAGGGATCCTAAACATTGTAGTGTTTTAAATTTGGACCGCAGTAATATCCAAAGGAAAGGAAGGAAGATGCAAAACAAAAAACCTGAAAGACACAAACAACAAAAAAAGCCCAAAACCCTGTCCCTGTGCGATCTGTAAAGAAAAAGATCAGCAAAAGTCTGAAGTGAAAAAACCCATGAATCACAACTACAAAGTGAAATAAATGTAGAAAAAAGGGAAAGAGAAAACGAAAAGAATTGATGTTTTCCAAATTCAACTTCTGTCCCTGTCCCTGTCCCAATTCAACTTATGTATTTAAGGGGAAAAAAAAGTGTCATAATATTGGCTGGCTCTCTTCAACCTGAGATGAAACCGTCTTTGACGATCTGTAACAAATGGATCTATATTATAACAACCAGAGGCTGTCTGAAAACTCAAAATACAAAGTAAATATATGGTATGTCTAATGCTAGTCACTTATAAAGGCAACATGTTAAAAGTACTTTTTTAAAGTTTGGCACAGATATGTAAAAAAGTGATTTATTTAAGTCATTTAACAAAACTAAGTGCCTTGGCTTTTAAGGCTTCATATATGACTTTTTAAGCCAACAAGACTTTAACATACTATTTTCTGTTGTGTGCTTTTAACAAAGAGCCATCATTGACAGGAGGCTGGGAAAAGGCATAATTCTCTGGTTTTGATTCTTGGCTAAAATATATTTAAGTAAAAACACAATTCCTCAACAAATGTAAGACTAGATGTTAAAATAACAATGTGTGTTTAAGTTTTACCATCATTTCCCCCTTTATAATAAAAACGGGAAGGAAGGCTTCCTGTTGATTTATGAAAGAATTTCAGGGGAAAATGCTAAGCCTGTGCCAGAGTGAGCTATTGGATATTAAGGAACTTTTTAGAAAGATACCAGTTTACTCCCAGGATAAGGAGCATTCTGGAAACAGATGACTAGAGGAAATACTCCACACCACCAGAACACAGCACTTCACAGCAGCATCTATAAATACCAAAATACAGCTTAGTGGCAAATGTAATTGTGGCCTGAAAACCATTATGTGTGCACACGTGAGAGTCGTATGACTTAACATTCACATCACAAAATGATCATCAAATAAGATATCCGACAACAGTTCATTTAAACATAGAACTGACCTCATTTTCCACACAAACATTCTACCATTTTGAGTGCAGAAGTCTACAGCTGAAAAATGCAAAAGTACTTCCGCAAAGCTTAACCTTACACAAGCGACTAGTGCCAAATGGCAGAATGGAAAGGATTTTGCTTCCCTGTTTAAGAGAACCAAAGTTTAAAACAAAAATCTATCATTTAAAAAAGTCTGCTGACCATGCTTCTTCAATTATATTGATCATAGTGTTAGAGATGCTGTATGTGCTCAAGCAGTTTCATGTCGTGAGTTAAGTATTTCCTATAAATTAAAACCTATTTATTATTATTCAGCATTCAGTCTTCAAGTGTCCGTTCAAAATCATTACCCTCAATGGGTGGTGAGGGTAAAACTTCACTGCAGTATTCTCATCACCTCTACCTTCTACTTGCCCTGGTGAGGTGGCACACTCCAAGGGAATAAGAAGAAAATGTGGGTGACAGAAGGGCCCTGGGATTGCCTGAGCTTGGTTCCCTGTCTTTCCATCACCACCAAACGGCCCAGGTAATTTACTTCTTCATAATCAGGCACAAGTGTTTCTTTGCCACAAACTGTGCTGCCCTACTTGAAATGGGCTTCCCAGGTGGCGCTAGTGGCGCCAATGCAAGAGACATAAGAGACTCTGGTTCAATCCCTGCATCAGGAAGATTCCCTGGAGTAGGAAATGGCAACCTATTCCAGTATTCTTGCTTGGAGAATGCCACGGACAGAGGAGCCTGGCAGACTACAGTCCGTGGGGTCACAAAGAGTTGGACACGACTGAAGTGACTTAGCATGCATGCATGCACCTGAAACAAACTAGAAAAAAAGGCACCAAGCTGAAATAAAAAACAACAAAAAATCTTTATTTTTGATCTACCAAAGTATCTCTTCATGTCCTACAGTTTTTATTTCACTAGCCTTTGAATTAAGATAGGCAGGAACCTAATCTTAGGAAAAGGAAGTGTAAACTTTTAACGAGGGACATTTTAGGAACCCAAAACTGCACTAAAGGAGGAGAAAAACAGATTCATTGATAATGAGTACCGGGCCAAAGTCTGCCCTGTGATCTATCTCCTGTAACGCTTCCCACTGACAGGTGCTCATCAATATCATATTTCTTTCGTCTCACACCCCAGGTCTGCTCACGGCTCCCTTGTCCCTGGTGCTCCCCTGGAATTCCCCAGGGATGGTGCCCACCACAGGGTGCCAGGAGGAGCCCTACAACCAGGCCCTTCAATTCCTGCCATTGATCCAGCTGTGCACATGCTGGCTAAATGCTACCAGGTTCAGGCTGGAGAGCAGGACTTGAAAATTCAGTGCTAATTACTGTGATTACAATCTGTGTCTCAAGCAGCCTCTGGGAAGTTGTCTACAGGAGACTTATCTCTGTATCCAAAGTCTCAGTTTGAGATGTAGAATCTATATACCCGAGGACTTTCTAACTCATTACATTATAATATGGGCGTCAAGTTGTTCATGATACCTTCTCGTGCCCCATATATGACTGAGGCAAGCCCAGAACTCGGAGTGTTCTTAAGAGACGCAGAGGGGAAAGGGCCAACAGAGCCACGGAGCCACGTACGTCACAAACACTGGCCCTGCAACCTGATGCTCGATGGGGATTCTCGTGAGATGATTTGAGATTCTTTGAACTCACTGAGGTAGTGAGTGGGGGCTTAAAGGAACGTGCTCACAGGCATCCTCCGTCCTCCAAGAGCCGGGGCCCAACTTGTCCTGAGAATCCTGAACCTCTTAGGATGCATGCCGGTTGTGTATTTACCACTGAGCTCCCAAAGGCAGATGTAGTGGAGTCAGAGAAAGTGATTTCATGAAGATATTTATGTGACATTAAAGAATCCAAAAAAAACGTTTCTGTAAGAGCATGTTAAGATATCAGTTCATTTTCCTGGGCTCACCAGCGTTTCTTTACATACACGTGACTCCTTTGGAAACAGGCTGGGGAGCAAGGCAGCTAGTTTTCTGGGCCACAAGGCTCATTTTCCTTTCTCCACAGATGATGTGCAGATATGCTTGTCCCTGACCAAGTGTATACAGATAGAATTCTTCCCGGGGCATGAACATTAGAACAGAATTAATTGCTCTGAATCCTCATGCAGAATTCTAAAGGGATTTCTATTCTTGTGGCGACATCACAATGCTAGGTTTCTAGACGCTTCCAAAGAGCTGAGTGTGATTTCGCCTCTAACCCATCATGAGAGCCCTTGTGCCGCTGGTGAGCACCACACTGGCTTTCTGATTTGTGCCCAAAGCAGGGCTCTGAGAAGGAAAGGTTTTTCAGGGGACACTTTGGTGGCAAGTGGGGTCCCAAGACAGTAGGCAAAACCTGAACTGTCATTTTGAGCCTGCCCTGAATCAGCCAACACATGGCAAGCACCGCAGGGCCTTTATGAAAATGTGACATCAAATATTTTTCTTTCCTCCCCTCATTTCCTTCTTTCAAGTATTCAGTTCACAAGGTGTGTCTGTGTTTATTTGGAAATGAAACCGCTTTTAAAGGGCTAAGTTATTTAACATCAAGAACCCTGAAGACAGAACGTAAAATATTCAGTATGAACTCATTCTATAGAACACCATTATTTGATGACTTATTTGCTGATTACTCAATCTAAATACAATTTTAAAAACAGAAATGACTGCATGTTTTAAATTTTTGGTAACCTCAAATGGGTACTTTTTCTCCTCTTAAGAATTAAATGAAGTCACCGTGTTAGCAAAGCAAACCATTTCTGCATTTAAAAAATTTACTTAGCTCTATGTCAGGAGCTCCTGCCACTCAAAGTGACCAATCCTGTAAGTCAAAATTTTGGGATACATTAAGTTTTCATTTTTTTGTTGTTTTTTTCTGTGTATCATGAGAGAACCAGCAAATCTCCTTAGTCTGTTTCTGAATCTGGGTCTGTTTAGTTAGCAATAAGAACTCGGCCCTTTGATTAATTTCTAAAATACACAACAGCTCATATAGCTCAATGTCCAAAATGAAAAAAAAAAACAAAAACAGAAACAAAAACCAAGCAACCCAACTGAACAGTGGGCAGAACACCTAGATAGACATTTCTCCAAAGAAGAAATACAGATGGACAGCAGACGTGAAAAAATGCTCAACATCCCTAATTATTAAAGAAAAGCAAATCAAAACTACAATGAGGCATCACTTCACACAGGTCAGAAGGGCTATCATCAAAACATCTGCAGGTAATGAACGCTGGGGAGGGTGTGGAGAAAGGGAACACTCCTACACAGGTGGTGGAATGTAAATTGGTGCAGCCACTATGGAGAACAACATGGAGGTTCCTTAAAAAACTAAAAGTAGAGCCACCATATGATCCAGCAATCCCACTCCTGGACATATACCTGGAGAAAATTCTAATTCAAAAAGGTATAGGCTTCCCAACGTCCACTGGAGCAATGTTTACAATAGCCAAGACATGGAAGCAACCTAAGCGTCCATCGAGAGATGAATGGATAAAAAAGAGGTGGTACACGTATACAATGGAATACTACTCAGCCATAAAAAAGAATGAAACAAGGCCATCTGCACCAACATGGATGGACCTAGAGATCGCATACTAAGTGAAGTCAGTCAGAGGCAAATGCATGATATCACTTACATGTAGAATCTTTAAATAATGATACAAACGAACTTATCGACAAAACAGAAACAGACTCACAGACACAGAAAGCAAATGTATGGCTACCAAAGGGGAAGGGGGGGGACAAATTAGGAGTACAGAATTAATAGATACACACCACTATACACAAAATAACAAGGATTTACTGTATAGCACAAGGAACTATATTCAGTATCTTGTAATAAAATGGAAAAGAATCTGAAAAGGAATATATGTGTACACACACACACACACATACATAACCAAATCACTTTGCTGTACACCAGAAACTAACAAAACATTGTAAATCAACAATACTTCAATAAAAAAATAAAAAATGCCTCGGCCCTTTGGCTTGTGGACACTAATACAAGTTGATTAGTATCCAGCAAGGTGTGGCTGGGGGCCACACTCATGGGTGTGGACCAACTTGCTTACATCTTCCTTCCTGGTTAATTGTAGGGACCATCCAAGTCACCAGCACTGGGTTTCTCAATGGCCAAGATACACTTACATTTGTTTCCTTTCTCAGACAAATTTCTCTAACAATTGTCTGCCCTATTTACCATACCATAGGCGTAAACCTGTCCCCTGCAGGCTCAAAAACAGCTTACTCTCTTACTCTACAAGCCCACTAAATAGAAAATGCACCAAAAATAGGCTGTGATCAATACAAATAGGTCCAATGAAGACTTCTCCAGAAATAATTTCAATCAATTTCATACAATTGATTTGTTCTTTCAAGGAGCCCTTAATTTACTCAATCCCTGATTGAGTTGTTACATGAATCATGAAGGATTAACTATGAAGATAAAGGCAGATATTTCAATCAGGGAATACCCACGATGGCTTAATTAAAGAATTTTTGCATCTCACTTACAGAACAGTGCTGCTTAAGTACAGCGTGGCATTTATTTAAAGTGTCCCAGAGGCAATTAAGCCCTTGATTAACAATAAAATTTTCTTCCTTAACTTCATTCTCAATTACCATGAAGCTCATTTCTCATTGCCAGGAACTTTCAACACGTGGTACCCAGTGGCTTTAACTTGCATGTGGTTCCACATAAACCATCAAAAAGGGTGAGGAGGAACCGAGATACATAGGAACCAGCCTTTTCTAAAAGTTGGAAGTCTTGTTTGGCCACTTGCTCACTCGCTTCCCTCAGCTTGCAGCCTAGCCACGTCCATGTATCTGTGATGCTCCTACTTCGAGTTACGGTAGCAACAAGGGGACGTGGTGACCAGGACGAAATTCCTCTGAGAGTTCAGCTTTTCTTGAACTCAGAGCAGACTTGGATCTGGTGACACCGTAAGCGTGTCAAGTATCTCGCACACACAGGAAGTCCAATCAATAATAGCTCCTACTCAGACTTCCCTGGTGGTCCAGTGGTTAAGACTCCGTGCTTCCACTGCAGGCAGATGGGTCAGTCCCTGGTTGGGGAACTAGGATCTCATATGCCACAAGGCACAACCAAAAGATAGAAAAGGAAAGAAAAAAAAAGCTACTACTGCTAAGGATAAGACACCCCTGTCTCTTCCCTGACCTCTGTGAGCTAGACACGTGGGTCTGGGATAGACTGTCACCTAGGATTCTACACAGGCATGCCGCTCACACACCCACACAGACAGATGGTGCGGGGCACTCTGTCACATCTGGGAAACACACCTGCCAGGGGCACTAGGAAGCCCACCTCCACGCTAAGGGTCGGCAGCACAGAAGATAAAAATGTCAGATTTATCTCTCCTTTCTGATGCCCCTCAAGTTTTCAGAACTCAATAGCTGGACAAGCTATATACACATTTGGACTTATCTGTGAATTTGTCATCGGCTCTACAAGAATATGTCATGATTATGCACAATAATTTACATCTAAAAGAAAGAAAAATCAAAAGGATTTGGCCACTTTTTATCTTAATGCTAGTGACATATGGAATAAAAATTGTCTGATTCAACAAATAGATACTGGACACATAAGCCAAGCAGAGAAATTGGAAAGCAGAGGAGAGGATTGGAATGGGAGAAACCGAAGTCTAGCTGGGGAGTCTGGGATCTCCAAGGTAAGAGGGCAAATTCTGACACTAGTTGGAACAGTGGGAGGGGCGATTCTGAGATTCTGAGAAGGCTTCTCAGAGGTGGTGACAACAAAAGGGGCCTTGGAAGGGGGAGAACAAACTCCAGAGGCAAAAAGTACCTTGTGGATGCAGTACGATGAGGAAGAATGAGACCACCTCCTCAAGGGTCACCAGTGACTTTCTTTCTTTGTAAATGCCATGCCTGCCTTTAATTCTTATCTGTTGCCCTCCTGCATGGGGGGGGNGTGTCCTGTTTCCAGTCCTGTACTCTGTCACAGATGGTGACCAAAACAGTGGCACTCAATATTCTAAAATTTTCTGACCTAAAACACTCCCGTTTTTACTCTCCGGTGAGACTTATTTATGCTTTAAAAATCACCTTAGAATATACTGGACTTAAATATTAAGTAATAATTCTTAAACAGATAGTGTGTTCCTTTAAAATCAGAATCATGTTGAAAGGACCAGATTATATTTTGCATTATCTGAAGCTTATAAGAAAATTATTTGGGGGCTTCCTATGGACAAGGGACAGAATGTCTGACACAGATACAAAGTGTTTAAATGAAAGGTACCACGATTCATAAATTCTAAGGAAAACAAACAAGTTCTCAATGGTAGACTTTGTTCCTGCTTTTTTCTTTTTATCATCTGTTGTTTCCTTTATTTGTATTATCTCACTTAATCCTTCCAAAAATCCTATGAAATAGGTACTATTATTGTCATCTATTTTATATAAGGAAATGTTTATTTTATCCTGTAACCTTAAATTTTCAAACAGGCAGCAGTTGACACTATTATGCCACATTTCACAACTGATATCAGTTTTTTCAGGGCATTGCACAAGCCAAAGAATATTAATTCACATCCATACTGGCTTCACGCTTAAAACTGAAATGGAGATTTGGGCAAAGAATGACAGTGAAGATATCTTTTTCTCCCCTTCAAAATTTCTCTGTGTGACAGTTCAGAACAGGACTCAACAAACTTTATCTGAAAAGGCCAAATAAACTGTTTCAGTTTTGTGAGGTAAGAGATGAACTCAAGGGTATTTAACAGGGACTTGTGTAACAAGAGGAAACCCAAATTTCCGCACACTTGGTAATGACAAAATCCAAAATTAAACTGAGAACAATTTTTTAGTCATAAGGTTCTACCCATGAGAATGGCACTCCTTTGCAGGGGGCGGGTGTGTGTGTGCGCTGATATAGTCAACTGAAGTTCAAAGGCAGTGTTCCCTCTTCTCAATTCATTCATCTGGAAAAACCATTCTTAGTTTGAAAGCTGAACAAAAATAGACAGCAGGCAGAATGTGGCCCAACGACCCTGGTTTAGAATATTCCTCTGAGAGTTTAGCCATAGACAACCTCATACACCCTGGTGCGAGTGTGCTAAGGCACTTCAGTCGTGTCTGATTCTTTGTGACCCTATGGACTATAGCCTCTGTCCAGGGGATTCTCCAGGCAAGAACATGGGAGTGGGTTGCCATGCCCCCCTCCAGGGGATCTTTCTGACCCAGGGATCGAATCCGGGTCTCTTATGTCTCCTGCGCTGGCAGGCAGGTTCTTTACCACTAGCGCCACCTGGAAAGCCCCATATACCCTGGAAACTCAGAGTTTTGCAGACACAGGGCCCAAGTCACAGAGGAGTACTCAGCTCTGAATCACAGGCCAGGGTACCAGTCCTGGTTATTATTATCCAGAGACATCAACAAGCAGAAAGCCTCCAGGGCCCCTGGCTCCCTTCCCATGGATTCTCATTTTTTAATATCACTTGTTAACTTGGGAGCTTTGAAGTCACTGCCACACCTACTAGGTTGTGCTGTACTAAAGAGAAGTCAGTTTGTGTAAATCATAGATCAGTTTGGTGTATATTTTCCTGTATTTGTGGCATTAAAAAGACTCAATTTCCCTTATCCCCCTTATCCTGACACCAGTAAATCTCCCTTTTGGTAAAGTTTTAACAGATCAGTTTTGTGTTCCTAAGTGTATGCAGCATTTCACCCTCCTTTTAAATATAAACCCTAGAAACTTAGTCCTTTGTGGGTCCCCTGCTGTTTGTGCAACCACAGGGTAGGGGTAGGGGAGGAGGGGGGAAGGAGGTGAGGAGGAAAGATCCTGGCTTACAAAAGTCAAAAGAGTATTTGACTAAAAAAATGCAGAGCAGGGTAGAAGACACAAATCAGAAATCCCACAAACAGAGGAGGTTATTTTTCTTTGAAAGGATTAAGGATTGTAGATTTGCATGCTTACTCAGACGGAATAAAATATTGTAACTTTTTGCCTCATTCAGTTTAGGTATGAACAAGATAAAGGTCGGGCCCATTCAAAACTCCTATTATAATTATCTTCTTCCCTTTAAGATAATGGAATATTAGGTGAGAGATTTGGGGTTATACTCCACTCAGGAAACCACCATGGAGAAGAAGAGTCGGAAACACACACAGAACTCAAGGGGAGACTGACCTGGTACAGCTTTTTCCTGCCTTTCAAGGAGACAAGACATTCTAGGTAAAGCTTGCTCGCCACTGAGAAATAAATTCCAATTCTAGCATCAAGCCAGACATTCTGATTCCAGTTGTTTAGGACAAACAGGGAAATGCACACAGCTAATTTATAAGAGTGTCCAAAGGAACATGAGCTGTTTCTTTTGAGGAGAGGAACCATATTTTCCAAATTAGTCCAACTTCTAGTTGATAGGCTAAACACCCATATATCTCCATCCAGAAGGAATGAGGGCTACTGATGATTAATCATGCTTTCAGGAAGTAGTTAAACACCACTGTGTTGCACACTGGTAGTGCCCAAGATAAAAAGCTAGGGGAATAGGCGAAGAAGGAGAGGGAGGAAGTTAAGGCAGTAAGTTTGACAATAAAGTGGAAAGGGCTTCAAGGGTTCAAATTACAACAGGGTCCATTCAATTCAGCTTGAGCAGCCCTCCTTGTCTACACCAGAAAGTCTGCTGATTCGCCTTATACAGCCAACTCCCCAGTGATTAAAATTTCTTAAAGATTTTCCCTTTAACTATCCTTCCTGCACAGTACCTCACTGGGACTGCAAGGTCTTAAAGACTTAATCTAAATGACTGGCCACAATGATAAGGAAGAACAGGAGGTAATATCTGAGAGGGGAAAAGAAAGACAAAGAAATAACTTTAAGAACCACAATTTTACGGAGTTGTGATTTGAGGAAGTTTTGCTTCCCAACCCAAGAATTGAACCAGGGTCTCCTGTATTGCAGGTGTATCCTTTACCAACTGAGGTATCAGGGAAGCCCATACCTTGAATACAGTAAACACTAATTAAACATATAAAGGAGTCAAAAATGAATTTGTAAAAGCTCCAAATCTTAAACTAGCTTTATATAAATATCTGCCCCTTAATCATTTAACAGTGATAATAATTATTTGTAAAGAATTTTAAAAATTAGAAGAGCAAGTATAATTATATTGCTTACCTACTAACCAATGTACTCCATTAATCATGCAAATGAAAACAGTGACTGACACAGTCAGGAAATTTCTAAAGAAGTCAATGTATTTTTAAATATCTTTGAGTGAAGTATAAAGTCCTGTAGAAACTGAAGGGTGGTGGGTGAGGGTGATGAATGCCTCTTTGACTACACACTGTGTTTTTATATTTTAGCTCTATTTTTAAGCTCTCAAGATATTTATAGCACTGAGTTTATGGCTATGTTCTCAGAGATAAGGAACAGGGGGTACAAGTTTTATTTAAAACTGACTTAAAATAGCAAAATTATAAAACAGTGATTCATTATCATAATCCTCCTGTGGACATAGATCAAAACACACAGGAAACCGATTTCTCTCTGAAAAGTGAAGAAAGAAAAGACCTCTTTAAAACACTGCCCTATAATGTTGAAATCCTTGAAACAATTTGGTCTGAAAGATGTAGGCATCTTTACATAATATATTGCATCCAGAAAAGAGGGGGAAAAAAGGAATAGATACTCCCAGCAAAAACAAAGCCCCAGCAGAATATACTGCAAAAATGCAAAGCTTCTGATATTGGTCATGCAAATATACATACACTTTCTGTGTTTGAAAATGCATCAACCCCTTAGACTCCAACAGAGAAGCAAGTGAGTGACAGGTTCTACTGAACAATCGAGTAGAGGTTCCTGAAATACTAAAGCAATGTGAAACCATTTTGGGGTGGGGTTTCCTTTTTAGCTAGAAAACAAAGAAGTCAGAAGTGACAGCAAAGGCCTTCTGAACATCAGGAGAGTCCGAGGCTACCGCATGCCCATCACTCGGCATCATCGCCATCTGTGTTTCCCTACACTCTGTACATTAGACACGTCCATTACATGTCTCTCCTCCAACCTTTTCCCACCTCATGGCCTCTTTCTCTTCACACTTGTGAAACAAGTGCACAGCCTTCTCCATCACTCGTCACACTGAGAATTGCATTCCTGTTCTTTTGGTGAACTCATCAGTGGTTTGATGCTTCGAGGCATTCTTCCTTTTTTAAAAGCAAGCTAGAGAGGGACTTCCCTGGTGGTCCATTGGTTAAGACTCCAAACTCCCAATGCAGGGGCCTAGGGTTTGATCCCTGTTCAGGCAGCTAGATCTCATGTGCAGCAACTAAGATCGAAGAACCCATGGGCCGCAACTAGGACCTTGAACAGCCAAATAAATTACGTGAAAGTCAAAGTCGCTCAGTCCTGTCCAACTCTTTGTGACCCCATGGACTGTACAGCCCACAGAATTCTCCAGGCCAGAATACTGGAGTGGGTAGCCTTTCCCTTCTCCGTGGAATCTTCCCAAACCAGGAATCGAAACCAGGTCTCCCGCATTGCAGATTCTTTACCAGCTGAGCCACAGCGGAGCCCAGGAAATTTAGTAATTAATTTGAAAAAGGCAAGCTAGAGAGTCATTTATTCTGCTGTGAGGCTTTTTCATTCCAGTAAAGTCACTTTCAGCTTATAAAGAAAGCTTGCTAGCCCTACTTTGACCATGCCAATCCTTCTAACTTTTCTACTGACAATCATGTTTCTTTACAGAGTGTGACCTGCCTATATTGACAAAGTACAAGGCACAGAATCCTCGAAGCCCCTCCCTGAAGCCCTCCAGTGAAGCTCTCTGGGTCCTGGCAGGCTCCCTCTCACACTCTGGTGCTGGGTGGACTCCCTCCCAGCCATGGATTCCACGGCCCACCCCTCCATGGGGTCTGCCCCTTGGTGTCTTGAAGAAGCATATGGGGCTAGAATGCTGATCCCCGGGGCCTGTAGGGCCCTTGTACACCACTCTCAGAGGCAGCCCTGATCCTGAGTCTCACTGTCTCCACTTGGAAGGGACCCACCTATGCCATCCTCTTGGGCCAGTTCAGCCAGGCCTAAGGAAAGATGAAGGACAAGCATCAGCACTTGAAGGGGCCGTCCCGGGTTCCGATTAGCAAAGAGGTCAATAAGGCGGCCAAACGCTTTCTGCCCAGTCTTGATCAGTAATGAGGCTGTCCCTGCTAAGGCCCATTTTCTGTGCCTCCTGCCTGCCACTGGGCCTGCCACCCTGTCCTTGCACTTGTAGGCTATGGTGGTAATCATTTCATGGACTGTAATCCGTCAGGCTCCTCTGTCCATGGAATTCTCCAGGCAGGAATACTGGAGTGGGTAGCCATTCCATTCTCCAGGGGATCAAACCTGGGGTCTCCTGCATTGCAGTCAGATTCTTTACCATCTGAGCCACCAGGGAAGCCTATTTCTACCACATCTGCTAGACAAATTATAAAAGGCAAACTCAGATGTTGAATGAAGTCCATTAACACAGGAATGAAAGGCCTTGGCCACCCACTTGAGAGGCTGGTTTCCTGAGCAACCTGCGATCCACGGCCAAGGTGACAAGCTTTGGAAAGATGGGCCTTACAGCACCTGCTGTCTCCAGCCAGGGACTGCTCTGGGAACAGCACTAAGAGCGTAACACAGCACTGACTGGGGGTGCAGTCAGGACAGCCACACGCCTGAAATTCAAGAATGGGCTGCAAGTGGCCCAGGGCGCAGTGCTCCTCCTCCTCTATTCCTGTTCTGTATCCAGGCTTCCCCAGTGGCTCAGCGGTAAAGAATCCACCTGCAGAGCAGGAGCCACTGGAGACACAGGTTCCATCCCTGAGTCAGGAAATCCTCTGGAGGAGGGCATGGCAACCCACTCCAGTATTCTTGCCTAGAGAATCCCACGGACAGAGGAGCCTGACAGACTACAGTCCATGGAGTTGCAGAGAGTCAGACACAAGTGAAGCAGCTTAGCACGCATGCAAACTGTATCCACAGTCAAAAATCTCACTTTGTTAATTGACAGAGAAAGAAAAAGAACCTGTCAACAACTCTTAAGTTCCCCACCTTTGGGCCAAGGGCCATCTGTAATTTCTCTGGTCCTCTCTGGGGGAGGGAAGGAGTGATAATATACCTGCTGGCCCCTCTTCCCATCTACCTACATTTCCAAAGCCCATCAAACTCTGAAGATATTCAGCCCCAAACTGACCAAGGTGTCCAAAAGTACACACCTTACCAGTTGGAACTATGCCTCAGAGAGACACTGATGGCTAGCACCACCAACCTCCACTTCTGGTGTCTTTTCCTTAAGCCTAAGTGATACTCAAGCAGATGACTGACAAAGGAGTCTAATCTGAAAGGTCATGGAAGATTAAGTAACTGACTTGTAAGTGGAGGCCTTTTTGGCTAAGATCATACATGATATATAAATATAAGATATAAGATGATATAAGATATAAGATATACATATATATGTGTGTGTACATAAGATATATCCATGATTTCCTTAGAAACAGCAGAGTACATCTGCCAGTCACCAACAGTGCGTAAGGAACACTGCAGCGTGCAGAAACACCCTCCTCCACTTAGGGCTCACACGTTTAAAAGACAGGAGAAATCAAGCAGAAACCTTCTCAGTGCTACTTGTTCTGAACTTATGATGAGAGAGAACTTTTAATGCAGTCCTTCATCCTAATCTACAGGAAGAAGACAATTGGATGGCCCTTACCACTATGCTTTCTCAAGCTCTGAAATAACAAGGCCCCATAGAACTTCTGGTTCCATCACCTCATGGCAAACAGATGTAGATAAAGTGGAAACATTTTATTTTCTTGGACTTCAAAATCACTGTGGATGGTGACTGCAGCCACAAAATTAAAAGACACTTGCTCCTTGGAAGAAAAACTATGACAAACCTCACTACTGCTGCTGCTAAGTCGCTTCAGTCGTGTCCGACTCTGTGCGACCCCATAGATGGCAGCCCACCAGACTCCCCCGTCCCTGGGATTCTCCAGGCAAGAACACTGGAGTGGGTTGCCATTTCCTTCTCCAATGCGTGAAAGTGAAGTCGCTCAGTCATGTCCAACTCTTAGCGACCTCATGGACTGCAGCCTACCAGGCTCCTCTGTCCATGGGATATTCCAGGCAAGAGTACTGGAGTGGGGTGCCATTGTCTTCTCCGGACAAACCTCACTAGACAGCATATTAAAAAGAAGATTCATTACTTTGCCAACAAAGGTCTGTCTAGTCAAAGCTATGGTTTTTCCAGTAGTCATGTATGGATGTAAGAGTTGGACCATAAAGAAAGCTGAGCATCAAAGAAATGATGCTTTCGAACTATGGTACTTTCGAACTATGGAGGACTCTTGAGAGTCCCTTGGACAGCAAAAAGATCAAACCAGTCAATCCTAAAGAAAATCAACCCTGAACATTCACTGGAAGGACGGATGCTGAAGCTGAAGCTCCACGACCTTGGCCACCTGATGTGAAGAGCTGACTCATTGTAAAAGACCCTGATGCTGGGGAAGATTGAGGGCAGGAGGAGAAGGGGACAACAGAGGATGAGATGGTTGGATGGCATCACTGACATGAGTTTGAACAAACTCTGGGCGATGGTAAAGGACAGGAAAGCCTGGTGTGCTCCAGTCCATGGGGTCTCGAAGAGTGGGACAAGACTTAGCAACTGAACAACAACATAGAACTTCCAGAACACACTTACCCAGAAAGTTTTCAGCATTACAAAGCAGAAGCAACAACTGTCTTGGATATTAAAAAAAAGAACACCACCCAAAAACTGCTATTTTAAATTAAGTATTAAGAAAGACCCATATTATACTGAATGGGTTTTTAGAAACACTCACCAAACACAGTAAAAGCAGTATAATGGGATCTGTAATATTACTTCTAACATTCTCTGTAAATAAAGACCAAAAGGTATCATTTTCTGTGAGATCTATTGTAAGGTAAAAGGACAATTTTCTTCCGTAAGCACTTTGTGCAGTTAGCTGTGGGAGAGAGAACTGGGGGGTTTTCAAGCCTCGATCTGTTACCAAGCCTGTGTTTCAGAGCAAACAATTCACTTGCTCGGTGGCCTACTCCTGCTACTTTCTGGATCCCAGATCTGACCCGAGAGTGGTTTGGCAGAGGCTGAAATGCACTTCTGTTGACTCTTTTTTTCCACTTGGTTTCGGAAGACAAGGTTTAAGGTGCCCAGATGACCACAACCCTCCCATTTTACCAGTGACCTTCCATCCCGCCTGCCCTCTGTTAAGACCTTTATCTGAAAAGAAGCTATAGCCTTGGAAGAAATGTGGCGTGGTTTTGGTGAGAAATTAAGGCTGTGGCCTCTTTCTTCTCAGCAATCACCATGCTGATTTTGGAAAATTTCTACTGTACAGAAATATTTCAAACACTGTATCTGCAATTATGCTTCAAATAAGCAAATGAGGTGGGTATTCCCTGGATCTGAAAAATCTTTGCGGTCTTTTCCACTGAATGAAGTTCTCAATATACATCCCTGTTCTCTATCTGGTGGGGGCATCGAGAGGGAATGAACAGGTAATTTCCTGGCTCCTGAGTGTGCGTGATGGGAATGGGAGGCTGATGCTTGAGGCCCTGTGGGTACCTCAGTGTCCCCTATTTCTGGGGAGTTAGGAGTGAGATTTGCTGAGGATTCCACATGGGACAAGCCCCGTGCTAGCCACTTTACCATATTCAGGGAACTTGGTTCACACACCAAGCCCTGAGCTCCTGCCTTTCATGGGAGGAAGAGTAAGTGACAGCTTGTGTTCTTTCCATGACACCATTCTGCCTCTATGGCTCGCTCGAATTTCAAATCTGGAGAAATCCATCAGTCAAGCAACGTCAGCATTCCCAGAGCTATGGTCAGGCTTGAGTAATCTATTCATAGACAGGCTGGTGGCTCAGACAGTAAAGAATCCACCTGCAATGCAGGAGACCTGGGTTCGATCCCTGGGTAGGGAAGATACCCTGGAGGAGGGCACGGCGACCCACCCCAGTATTCTTGCCTAGAGAATCCCTGTGGACAGAGGAGCCTGGCAGGCTGCAGTCCATGGGGTCACAGAGTCAGACACGACTGAGCGACTACGCGAAGCACACAGCACAGACAGGCTTCAGAAAGAACACACCCACCCTCACAAGGAGTGTAGGCTTATGACAAAGAAAAACTAGGACACATAAGGGTTTCCAGTACTTATAATAATCACAGTAGATATAAATAAAAAACCAATTACACTGATAATTATAATCATGTTGATACAATTCTATGAGTCCAGCATAAAACAGGAGTTTAATAAACATGTGATGAATGAACAGGTTTGTCTTTGGGTTCTTAATCTGGGAACAATACCAAAAAAAAAAAAAACCCCACAAACAAGAGGGAGCTAACATCTTATTCATTTCAAAACAACAATTTTTGGACTTCCCTGGTTGTCCAGTGGTTAAGATTTCACGCTTCCAATGCAGGGGGCATGGGTTCGAACCCTGACTGGGAACTAAGATCTCACATGTGGCGTGGTGTGGCCAAAACAAAACAAACCCCAGATAACAATTTTACAAACTTTTATGATTGGCTATTAACCATTAGCAGTATCGCCGCAATGATCATGAAACATACTCTAAAATTAGTTCTGAAATCTTGCCTTAACTTCTTTATATAAACATATCTCACATATAAATTCATTAAAATAAGTCCAACTACCCCATTTTCAAATGGAAAACCAAAAAACCAAGCAATTCTACCCCCGAGAGCCCAGACTCTCTCCTTAAGTCAGGACTGTTAACCTGCTGCCTTCATGAGCATGTGCAGTGGCTGAATTAAGGACAGGAAGTTGTAGCCCTAAGAACCGGCCCAGTGTACCTAGTGAGTAAACCACAAAGGAGAGGGGATTTAAACCATCACAACGATGCTCCCCTGGGAGCCGTTCCGGTCCATCAGAACCCAAATTCTAACCTTTCAATGCCACTCTAAATGCATGCACACCTAACAGACTTTGCATTTGCAATAAAGAAAACTGTATACCTTTCCAAAATCAGCTCATAAAACACAGTAAATACCTGATTACGTTTCTAACTAAGTGCTTTAAATACATCCTAACCTGTTTCTGGGTTACAACAGCCAAAAGAGTGACTACCCGCCCCTGGGTTTCTACAGTACAGTACTCAAAGGTCCCCTTGCAGCTCTGATGGCCTCTTGCAAACAAAGCTGGTAAATAAAAGAGAGCGGATGACAAAAGAATCCAGTTTCCTACCTGATCCTGACCAGCCAGCCCAGGGCAAAGCTTCAACTCTCCCAGAGCAGCCTCGGGGAAAGCAAGCACTGGTCGCCCTTACTTGCCTCTTTACTTGCTTTTGTTTCCTTTGAGAATCATGCCTGCAACTTCCCCAGGATGTGAGTTTCTGAGTCAGAGGCAGATCCAGTGCCTCTAAAAGAGTTCATCATGGTAAAGCACCATTGTACTTACTGTTAGTTCTCTCCTTCTCTTATGTCAAGATTTCTTTCTGCCACCAACCTGAGAGCGGGCTCTTCGCTGAGCCAAGATCTCATATACTGGTCATGTTGAAAGGCTGGCCCTGCTCGACAAAGATTAGCGAGCTGTCTGCAGCAGTCCCTTCTCTTCACCATAGCCAAGTAGGCCCGATAAATGCTAATACTCAGCATGACGCATCAAGAACTTTAAGCCTCCGCAATGGCTAAGCAGAAAGTATCACAAATTTACTGAAATTATCTGTGGCACAAAAGAAAAGAGAAGGAATTAATCAAAGTCTCTCTCTTAATGCAATGCTTGATTGAACTACCCCAATCCCTTTTTAAATAGGATACTGGTGGCAAGTGACCCTGATGGCAGGCCCTAGTGAGACACACAAGGAACACTTGTTCCATTTTTTTCTTTTATGACCTCATTAAGGAGGATTTTGAAGATTGTTCCTGAATATGAGAACAAAGTGTCTTAAGACATCTCTGCTTTTTGTGTCTTTTAGCCTTTTACTGCCTTTAGGTCTGTGTTTATAACTAGGTATACTTATGCTCACACTCATCTCCCCCTCCTAAAACAAGAATCAAGTAAGAGGATCTGGAGGAAAGGAGTCAGAGCTGTACACCTCTAGATGCAGAGATGCACCAGTTTCTTACACCAGAAAGTTTTGCCAAGACCAACTTGGGATCCACTCTTTTTTCATCTTCTCCGAGTTGGAGCTGCCATTAATTAGCCCTGGCGGCTGTTCGGAGGCTCTTATCAAGGGAGGGCTCAGACTGCCAAATCTGCTGGTGTGAAAATAGTCCACCGCCAGCAACATTTTTTCTGTGTGTTTGTTGACTCCGCGCTTCGCTTTAATATGGAAGATTATATTTTAAGATCAGAAACAAACAAACAGATTTACAACTGAAGGCTTGAAAGGCAAACAGCAAAAAAGCCAGCCAAGGACTGAGCCTAAATGTAGTATTTTTATTGACTTCTTAGAAACCAAATAACCTGGCATATTAGTGTGTGCATTCTGCAACAGACATTCAGCCCCATTGTACTACTTAGAAGAGAATAAAAAGAAACCCTACTGTTTGAAACCCAGCGGAACATCCCCACAACAGGGCACAACTGTTCCCTCATGCATGAATGGGAAGGAGATGAAAGAAAAGATGGACTTCTGAGGTACAGCAAAAAACAAAGACAACAAAAGTGCTGATCATGAGGGAATGACACAACTCATTGCAGCGAAAAGGATGAGAGAAAGGAGCTCGGACAATGGCGAGGACAGCGAAGTGACACGCGGGAGAATTGAAAAATCTACAGAAGTGTCTCTTCTCTCCACCCTTGATGAAAAACAATTAAATGTTGGTGCATCTGTCATAGAAAAGATCACTGAAACCTGTTACCATCATTATGCACGGTACACTCAACTGCCCAAACTGTAACTCTCCAATTAAACGCTGCCACCTCTGCTTCTCACCCTTGCTAAAATGAAAAGTGTTCACTTCTACAATGCTTTACAACATCTGAATATGTTGAAACAGATGATAAAGGCTGAGGGGTACTGAAAATGTGTATCTATGCATGTATGTGTGCATAGAGTTTTAAAATACTCTATGTAAAAGGTGGGCTTCAGGAATTGGTATACAAACTCAGCTTTTGTTTGTAAAACACTCTCTCCTTGACTCACAGTATAGAGATATTTGCTCTAAATTTTGCATTGGTTTTCATCCAGTAGCAGCTCCAAATATTTTGGCATTAATTTTGTTTGTTCTCAAACCCCACTACCAAGAAGACATTGTTTGCAAATGCCTAATATGGATGAAGCTCACAATCGAATGCTACTTTTAGGTAAATGCTGTCATTTGTAATGGGATGGGAATAATTACTTTGGGATGTTTCTGTTTTTCTTAAGAAACAGAGGCATGCCTGTCCACACTTCACTCATGTTGAGCCCTCCTAATAAAGTGTTCAGTGAGAAAATCTATCAACCAAATACATTATCAATTAAAAAAAACACCATATGAAATCCTCACATGATGCTTATTGCTCCAGAAGTCCACCAGCCTGGGAAGTCACACTGTTTTTAAGTGAGCTCCTGAACATTACTCCTTGCTTGATAACGTGCAGCCCCTCATGAAACCCCAAAAGCAGTTATTGACCCTGTCAGGATGCCTGATTAATGGACAAACGTAGTAATTGACTAGCAAAGAAGTGTGAATTAAAAGGGGGCACAGCATCAATAACCAGCTTCTAACAAAAGTGGTTGACGTAAAATGTAAAACGAGAGCCCGTGGCTATATCTCATCAAAGGCACGCTTTTCTTACAAAGGGGAGAGACCAGGAAATAAACAGGCCTAGTGTCCTGAGCCCTGTGAGTCTTTAACCCTTCCTCTTGGTAAGGGTACTGTGTGGAGTCAGCAAGCAGGCTGGGAACTGCCTGTCCATCCACTGGCAGTCCACCTTCAGATGATGAGCAGATGAGCCACTTACCTGTTCCCATTGTCCCAAGACTTAAGAAAAAGCACGTAAGAAGTCCTGTTCTCTCTTCATTTTGTTTACTGCGACCTCTCTTCACTTATGTCCTCATAGAAAAATAAATTCTGCTTGCTCAGGGGCCCCTGGAGAGACAGGCAACATTACTCTCTAGAATGTTGCTTCCATCTGCTTCTGAGCATGAAAAATAAATTTATTCAGTCAATCAGTCAGTCATCCAGCACCTGGTATAGGCCAGTTATTCCTCTGAGCTGGGTGATACAGAGACGAATAAGGTTTACAGCAAGCTGAGTGAATGCAGACCCTGCTCCTGCTTAGAATGCACAGAAATATTGCAGAATCTAAAGCAAAAGTTAAAGGGAACGCCCTGGCGGTCCATTGGTTAGGACTCGGTGCTTTTACTGCTGTGGCCTCGGTTCAATTCCCAGTTGAAGAACTAAGATCCCACAAGCTAAGAGGCACGGCCAAGAATAAATTATATACATAAAATAAAGCAAAGGTTTAATACATATCTCAGGTTGAAACAGAAAGGAAATCTTCAAGTGCTGAAACAAAGCAAGAATTTCAGAGCCAGAGTTCCTGGAGCTAATGTTTGTGTCTACAGAGGGGCAACAGCCCTAGAACAAAGACTAGGGGCTGGAGTGTCAACACCCTTGTGGGACAGAAGACACCAACTTGGGCTTGTGCAAGGTGAGGGAACTGGACAAACTGGACCCCTTTAAAAGCAATCTAATCCACAAATAGGGAACTAGAACCTAGAAGGCATATTAAAAAGCAGAGATATTACTTTGCCAGCAAAAGTCTGTACAGTCAAAGCTATGGTTTTCCAGTAGTCATGTATGGATGTGACAGTTGGACCATAAAGAAAGCTGAGTGCCAAAGAATTGATGCTTTTGAACTAGGGTGTTGGAGAAGACGCTTGAGAGTCCCTTGGACAGCAAGATGATCAAAGTAGACAATCCTAAAGGAATTCAGTCCTGAAATTTATTGGAAGGACTGATGGTGAAGCTGAAACTCCAATACTTTAGCCACCTGATGCAAAGAAATGACTCATTGGAAAAGACCCTGATGCTGGGAAAGATTGAAAGCGGGAGACGGGGACAACAGAGGATGAGATGCTTGGATGGCATCACCGATTTGTTGGACATGAGTTTGAGCACGCTCCAGGAGATGGTGAAGGACAGAGAAGCCTGACATGCTGCAGACCATGAGATCGCAAAGAGTCAGACACAACTGAGCAACTGAACTGAGAAGAACAATGTCCACAAATAAACAGCAAGATGGTCTAAGGTCTGGCTTGGGCTGTATGAAAATAAATAAAGCTTTTTATATGAGTCACCAAAACCACAAGCCTGTGTTAACAGCAAGTACAGGCATGAAGTTTATACCACCTGGATGGGTTTGAAGTCACACACAGAGAAATTAAAATTAAAAACTTGAGTTTAAGACTCTAAAAAAATTGAGCTTTAGTCTGCAGAAAAGAAATGCAAAGCAGTGCTGCAAGAATGTATCCACAGACCGGGGTACATGAACCCCCAGAGGTGAAAACAACCCCTTCTGAAGATGAGCTCACAATAGAATCCCAACCATGGAAGGAAATAAACCAGCAGGAGGGAAGCTCACTAAGCACACCAGTACTTTGGCCACCTCATGCGAAGAGGTGACTCACTGGAAAAGACTCTGATGCTGGGAGGGACTGGGCACAGGAGGAGGAGGAGATGACAGAGGATGAGATGGCTGGATGGCATCACTGACTCGATGGATGTGAGTCTGAGTGAACTCCGTGAGTTGGTGATGGACAGGGAGGCCTGACATGCTGCGATTCATGGGGTCGCAAAGAGTCAGACACGACTAAGCGACTGAACTGAACCGAACTGAAGGGTGAATAGGTATCTGGCGAGAGTCCCTTGGACTGCAAGGAGATCCAACCAGTCTATCCTAGAGGAAATCAGTCCTGAATATTCGTTGGAAGGACTGATGCTGAAGCTAAAACTCCAATATTTTGGCCACCTGATGTGAAGAACTGACTCACTGGAAAAGACCTCGATGCTGGGAAAGATTGAAGAGGGGAGGAAAAGGGGACAACAGAGGATGAGATGGTTGGATGGCATCACCGATGCGATGGACGAGTTTGAGTAGGCTCCAGGAGTTGGTGATGGACAGGGAAGCCTGGTGTGCTGAAGTCCATAGGGTTGCAAAGAGTCAGACATGACTGAGAGACTGAACTGGACTGAACTAGAAATGAGTGAAAAACCTAAGTAGGAATATGAAATATATATCTGAAGTTATTAAAAGTGACACAGGAAGGAATAGTAACCATTGAAAGATTGGGACAGTATTGGAAATAAAAATTAATTCAAAAGAATCAAATTTAGCATTTTTGAAAGGGAAAAAATATAGTCACAAAATGAATAAGTAAAACAGTAGATTAGATATGCCTGAAAAAAGAATCAGTGAGTTCCGAGGTCACTTAACAGTACATGAAAGAACAGCATAGGAAAAGGGCAATGAAAGGGACCAGGAAAACCAGCAGAGCTTAGAAAAGCAACATGCCTGGGAAGATAACCCCCTCCTTCACCTCTCTCTCCTGCCTGGGTAAACACTCACAGATTCCCTCAAGTCCTGTGTTGACTTCGTAAGTCTCAATGACAAAGACCACTGACAAAAATGTGGTGCAGTGTAAATAATAACAGCTTTATTATTCCCCCAGCTCCACTGGGGCAGAGAAAAGCAGCAGACGGTCCCCGGAAAGAACAAATGTTAGTACTGCCCAGTCCAGAATGCAACCCGCCACATTGCTCTGGGCCTCTGGAGGGGAAAAGGAGAAACACTGTCCAATCTCAAGTTTCTTAAAAACAAACACACAAAGAAAAACTCAAGCCACCAATTTAGAGATAGTTAAGAATGAAGTCGGTTACAGAAATGCAGTAAGAAGGCTCTCTCCTCCAATGGGATCTTTCATCTTCATTTCATACAGATGCTCATCTGCATTTCCTTTTTATTGAAAGAACATACACATAAAAGCCTACTGATAAACTCCTACCTCTCGTTAAGAGTTTGGAATTGGGGCAATTTCTAGGGGTTAACAATTTATAAGAGGTTGTGATCTTTCCAAAAAGAGAACAGTCAAGCTGAGAAGTTGAGAAGAAATGTGGGAAGAGAGAAAAGAAACTTTTCAACTACAGATTTTTCGGAACAGACACTGGAGTGAAGAGCATAGAAATTGTCTTGAACACCTGTTCTTGCTAGGAATTTTTTTTTTTTTTTTTTTGCATGCTCTTGCATGAGACAGAAAAGGAAAAAAATACAAGCTGAAAGGAAGCAAATGGATTCCTCACTGGCCAGGAAATAGAGGCTGGTTCTCAGACCAGAGAGCAATGCAGCAGGCGGAGGATGACAGTGTCCGCTGCGCTCCCGGGCTGTGTTGTGTGCTATGAGCCAAGCTGCTTCAGCTGTGCCTACTCTTTTCGACCCCATGAACTATACCCGCCAGGCTCCTCCCTCCATGGGATTCTCCAGGCAAGAATACTGGACTGGGTTGCCATTCGCCTCTCCTGGGGACCTTCCCGACCCAGGGATCGAACCCACATCTCTTATATCGCCTGCATTGGCAGGCAGGTTCTTTATTACTAGCGCCACCTGGGAAGCCTAGGGCTGTAATAACAAAGTTCTACAAACTAAGTGGCTTACACATTTCTGGAGACCAGAAGTCTGCAATCAAGGAGGGAGGGACCTGTTCCAGCCTCTCTCTTTGGAATGTAGATGGCCATCTTCTGCCTGTCTCTCTTCACATTGTCTTCCCACTATACTTGGCTACTTTTTGTGTCCAAATTTCCCTTTTATTTAAGGACACCAGTCATATTGGATTAGTGTCCCCCATAACCTTAAATTAAGATTAGTTAAGTTAACCCCCTTAACTTATTTCATCTACAACAACCATACTTTCAAATAAAGTCACATTCTGAGTCCTGCGACCTCAATATATGCATTTTGGAGAGGAACACAATTCAGCTCATAACAACAGCTGGTATTTTGGGGGTTCTTACTGGGTGCCAGGCACTGCGCAATGTACAATGCATGTAATTCTCTGAAATTATTATCCCCATTTTATAAATAAAGAAGATTGGGAACAGAGAAATTAAGTAATTTACCCAAGCTCCAATCACAGCTGGTAAATAACAAAGTTAAGATTTCAGAACCTGGTCCAATGGATCCACCATGCTAAGCATTATCCTTTACTCTGTATCTAATAAGACAGTGTTTCACCCTTTTGGAAATCTTTGTGATGGAATTAAGAAATACATGCCCAAAAGAATGAATGAAGTACATGAATGGGGGATGAACAAATTGGTGGGTGGCTGAGGATTTCTACACAGTGAGGTATTGCCATTGATGAAGTAGTGATAAAACTTTGCCATTGCCTGATGAAGTATTGCCGTTGCCCAAAGCACTCACGTTTCCAGTAGAATCCTTAGGTCCACGGGGTACATCTACGTGCTACATGGCACGTGGTGGGAAATACACAGGCTGAGGAGTCTGACAGAACCTGTTTGGTGGTGGCAGACACAAATGTTAATGATTTCTGTGTGCTCAGTTCTAAAGAAACAATTCTGAAATGATTTTTGAACATAAGGGAAATGATGAGTTTTGAGGAGCTAGCCTGGTAAAAATACAGCTTGGGCAAGTACACACATCATGCAGCTCTGTCAACCCCCTAATTCAAGGTCAACCATCATTTCAACAGCAACAAGATTAACTGCCATTACAAAGAGAACTTTTTTTAGTAACTAGTGTTTCAAACTTCTAAATCTGTTTTATCATAGATCATACCATTGTAAACGATCTCTCAAAATCATTAATCCAAAAATCAAGGCCAAATCTCTCTCTAAAAAAGTCAACTCAGGCTTGCACTTAAGTACTCAAGTTCAGTGCTTGGAAGAAAAAAGTTGAAAGGAAATACTTTAAATAGTATAATTTATGCTTGCCAGCCACTTAACTCACTAAGAACAAAGATGTAAATCAGCCTAAGAAAGTACCTCAGGTCCCCTGAGCCTCTCATCCTGTCTTGGGGGCTAAGTGTGATGCCTGGGTTTAAAACTGAATTGCAAAATATGCATTTTTCCAAGAGTCTCCCTCTAAATGTAGCCACCCTCCCCTCTGGCATTTAGCTGAAGGAATGGAGATCTGCCCCCCTGCTAGAGGGAAAAATAAATCTGTGGTCAATTTAATGACGTATTACTTAATATAACAGCACAACAGATTTAAACTTGACTGTATATGACTATCCCTTTTCCAATGGTTTTTAATGCCAAATACCCAAGAAAAGTGCAATTACTCCAAGTCACCTTTCATATGATACTCTATTGATAAGTTTTTATCTCAGAAGTACAAAACATAGTCATCCAAAACTACTAAGAAGCCAAAATCCATCCACTTATCTGCAGCCCTGGTGCATCACCCACGAGAGCCTCATAATAACTGGAGCCATTCAATGAGGGACCTCTCAGAATGAGATGTGGCAAGAGACCTGGAGAGTGGTAGACAAAGCTTTGAGACGGTTTCATATTTTCTGGGCATATTTGGCCCAGGAGCACACTGTATATTTTCCAGTGGCTTTGTCTTCGTTGTGTGTGTGTTCTTTTAATTGTGGTTAAATATACTTAACACGGGCTTCCCTGGTGGCTCAGATGGTAAAGAATCTACCTGCAATGCAGGAAACCGGGATTTGATCCCTGGATCAGGAGGATCCCCTGGAGAAGGAAACGACAACCCACTCCAGTATTCTTGTCTGGAAATCCCATGGACAGAGGAGGCTGGTGGGCTATGGTCCACGTGATTGCAAAGAGTTGGATACTACTGAGTGACTTTCACTTTCATTCACATACATAACATACAATTTACCATTTTAATCATTTCTAATTGTTTGGTTCTGTGGCATTAAGAATGTTCTCATTGTTATGTGAACATTACCACCATTCACCTTCAGAACTTTTATCATCTTCCAAACTGAAACTCTGGACCTGTTAAACAGTGCTTCCCCATTCTCCACCTCCTCCGGTCCCTGGTAACCATTATTCTATGTTCCGTGTCCATGAGTTTCACTACGTTTGTACCTCAGTTTAGTAGAGTCATACAGTTTTTGTCCTTTTCTATCTGGCTTGTTTCACTTAGCATAATGTTTTCAAGGTTCATCTGTGTTGTAGCCTTAGTCAGTGTTTCCTTCCTTTTTAAGGCTAAATAATACTCTGTTGTACAGGTACACCTCATTTTGTTTATCCATTCATTCGTCAATGGACACTTGGGTTGCTCCCACCTTTTGACTATTGTGAATAATGCTGCTATTACCTGGGTGTGCAAATATCTGTTCAAGTCCCTGCTTTTGATTCTTTTGGGGCTATTTGGTGATATACCCATAAGAGGAATTGCGGGATCATATGGAATTCCATGTTTAATCCCTTTATTGTATTTTTCTTACAGGTAATGTTGTAAACAGATGCGTCCCTTGCAGCGTGCCAGGTGCAGTATGTGGTGAGGTTTCTAAAGGCCAGTTTTTTAAAAGCTCCAAATGAGTAAATTAAGTTTAAAAAGCAAATTTAAAAGACAGATGTGATGAAAACACTGCCTAACACATAACAGATAACCAACAGGTAGTTGCTGAATGAATGTGAAAGTGGCTTTAAAATCTAACAGACCTGGCTCCAAGTGTTGGCTGCTATTTACCAGGGGTATGACTGAGTCCTGCTTCACTTCTTTGATAAAATGGGGATAATCTTACACAGCTGCTGTTACATTGCTGGAATTAAATGAGACAGTCTATGTGAACTGGTGAGGATTCTCCATGTGCATTAAGTGCTCCATAAAAGGCTGCTATCTTTATTGCTGCCATGAGTATTCACGACCTCTAGCTACTTATGGTCACAGAGATCATTTGGAGATTCGGTTTCCGCACCCCACCTCCCCTGACCAAGGGCACCCACGGCTATCACTGAAACACCTCTAAGCTTGCACCACGCTGAGCTGAAGTGACAACAGACACGGGCTTATGGCTGTCTTACATCATCCTCCGCAGCATCACGGAAGCAGTGTCAACGTCCTCTGCACTCAGAAGGGAAAATACACACTCTGAAACTGACATCAACAAAGGAATCTTGACAATCAGGGTGGGGGAAAAAAAATCCAACTTTCCCGTAATGAACAGTAAATCACTTGTTTTCAAGTTCCTTCGTGCTGTGCTCAGAGACAAGAGAATATATTGACAGGATCCCACAAATACCTTCACACTGAAAAGAAGAGTATTACAGTATTGATTCTTGAGGCACAAAGTGTATTACTGTGGCAAATAACATCTGGGTTCGTGGAAACCTTGCTCGAAAGGCCACCCATAAAATGCCAAAAGCCAGGACCAGCCACGTCTTTGAGCATCACAGTGTGAAAAGGAACATAAAGCCTTCTGCACCCTCAGCTGCTGTGTAAAAGTGGTCTGTTGTGATTCCTTGTAGACGGGGGCTGTCAGAGCATCGAACAGGGAAGGAGTCACAGTCCAGAGCTCATGACACCAATACGACGGACGGCAGGACTGTCACTCTACAAGGTAGGTCCTGTGCCCAACAAGGGGTGTTTACAAGTAACCATTTAGCACCTTCCTTGCAGTATTTTTACACCACGCTCCTGCCTTTCCTGTGGAGGAGAGAAGCGAGGAGAATATGCTTTCTCGTCGGTGCTGAAATTTAAAATTGGAAAATGTAATCACATGAGGGTTGGGTTTTTTCTTTTTAATGGCAATGCTTAAAATCTCTTCTGTGTAAATGATGCAGGGGAAAAAAAAATCTTACTCCTTAAAATGACTCTTTCATAGAACATCAGGGTTAGTTTGTGAGTGGCACGTTTTAAAAACATTTAATCAGTGATCTGAATATACGTCAACACCTTCTGGCGGCGTGCTATAAAACGTGAACCTTGTCAACAGCAACAGAAAAAGGTGACACACTTGGGACACAGAGCTTTTATGCTGACACACAGTAATAATATAATTTTAAAATTTATCATCTGTTTAGCTGCAAGCAACAACAATTAATCTTTTTGACAACTCATATAATGCTTTAAATAACACCTGGGAAGAAAAACAACACATTCCAATTTTTACTTTCATTGTCTTCCAGGCCTTTGTAGCTACAAGTGCATATAAAACCACACACAATAAATTTTGTGATTAGGATTAAAATGTTAGCAAAAAATATTTCCCTGTCACCTCATGCCCCCCTTTGCCTCAGTTAATAAAATTACTTAACACAAGAACTGTAAGTGAGAGCGAGTCCCAGGGGAAGCGTGGGCCACCAAGGGTTCATCTCTGTCACATCAAATGACATTTTATTCCCAAATCATTTAACCTACGACTTCACGTGACTGGTTATAGCTCGAACGGAATTCTAGTGGGGGCCCAGAAATGACACTAATCCCTTTCCTGGAAACTCCACCAGGGCCTGACAATCCCAAGCCCATCAACAATTTAAAAACTACAGCCAGGCAAACTGTCTTCATAACGTTCAGAAGCATGTGAACATATGTGGTCTACGGTCTGGTCTTCTGCATGTCCTGTGAAGCTTCATGGGATTTAGATTAGACTACATTAACACCGTTAATTCATCTCTTTCCTATTATACATTAAATCAAAGCATTTTTCCTAATGTACCTGCTGACCCAGTGCCCTGCTCACCCTGAGATTTGAAAGTCTGTGGGTTAAAACAAAGGCAAAAACATCAGCACAAAAGAGGGCTGATGCTCCTCTCACTAGTAAATCACAAGCTTGTGACATTTGCAGGCGAAATGAAATAGGAAGGTTGTTGCAAATCACCCCACTGTCCACAAATCTCTTTTAAAACAAGATATTTTTATTCATTTATTTGGCTGTTGTTGCAAACCACTACACGGTCCACACACCTCTTTCCTTTTTAAAAAAATATTTATTTTTCTTTATTTCTTTGGCTATGCTGGGTCTGAGCTGCAGCATGCAAGATCTTTAGTTGTGGCATGCAAACTCTTAGTTGTGACATGTGGGATCTAGTTCCTTGACCAGGGATTGAACCTAGGCCCCCTGCGTTGGGAGTGCTGAGTCTTAGCCACTGGACCACCAGGGAAGTCCCCACACACCTGGTTCAACCAGTCTTTCAAGACTCTGCTGTCCCCATTTGATAGATGAGGAAACCAGAGTGCTGAAACTCTAATTGAAGGATTTGTGAAAGCCACATCCCAGGTGTTTTCTATTGTCACACACCCTAAACGGCAGCCACGACTAAAAAATAAGAAACTAGCTCCAAGAGCTTGGCCAAACGGGTCTGGACACTTGAGTACAATGGCTTATGCTTTGGGAAAGTACCGGCAGCAGACACAGAGGAAAAATATGAGCTCTGCTGCAAAGCAGAGCGAAGACAATGTCAGAAGAAGACATAGGTCATGAGATCTCGGTGTGCATGTTTGTGAAAAAATAAGAGGGTTGAGCATGTACAGCCTTTAGTCTACAGGTATTTTGTTCTTTTGGGGTCTGTTTTCATTCTTTTCTTTTTCCTTCTTTCCCAAGTCTAGGCCTCCCAGGAAGTGATCAAACTGATTTTTACCGTGTGCTGTGTGTCTTTTATGCCCATTAGGACTTGAGCCGTGGATTTTAGGGAAGCCCTAAGGGCTCAGCAGTAAAGCGTCTGCCTGCCAATACAGGAAACACAAGAGACGTGGGTTCCATCCTTGGGTCAGGAAGATCCCCTGGTGAAGGAAATGGCAACCAACTCCAGTGTTCTTGCCTGGGAAATCCCATGGACAGAGGAGCCTGGCAGGCTACAGTCCACGGGCTTGCAAGAGTCAGATGTGACTTAGTGACTAAACAACAACAAGAAGTAGATTTTGATTCCAATACTTTTTTTCCCTAATGAATGATCAGTGTTACATGATTCTGGTGCCAGACTTCGATATGCCCCATAACTTGCTTTACGTGTTTCTTAGAAAAAACTGCAAATTCTTTTTCAGAAAAAGATTTTTCAGAGGAGAGCCTGCCATTCTACACAGAATGTCAGACTTTCTCTAATGGCTATGCTGACTTGGGGACCGTTACTCTAAATGTATATTTGGAGCCTCTAAGCAAAAAAAACTTCATAAAGGTTTCCTTCATCCTTTGTTAATTACTGATGAACTAATCCCCCATATGACATGTCTCCCTCTGTGTCTGAGCTCTAACCAGCTGATTGTATAGCATTTGAAACTGTAGCAGGAACTTCTAAACATGGACAGGTTATTTTGAAAGGGAGAATTCTGGGGTGAATTCTGGATCTGTGAGGGGACCATGGTACACCCAAGGCGCTCCGTTCTCACTCTGGGGACCAGGAAGCTGAGACAGAGGGGACCAGGAAGCTGAGACAGAGGGCTTCAAGAATTTGCTGACATCTATGCTCCTGATCTCCTGACTTCTGTCTAATTTCCTCCTGGTACTTAACTATTTTCTTAGCCCTGAAAGGCATAAAAAGACTTTCCCACCAAGGACTTCTTTCCCCAGCTATCAAAGCAGGGGGAAAAAAAAAACCCATACTTAATTAATTGATATACAAGTTTCCTTTTAACTATACCTAGTATTAATATTTAAGTCTCCGGCCTGAACCAGACCTCTCCAGCTAGTGGGAAAGGCACACTGATGTCCTTTCCCAGTACATACGCAGGAGAAGAACTCTTAAAATGTGTTTAATTACAGGGAGCCCCTCACAGCATGGAACCGGAGCACTGGGATCTCAGAAAGCAATTTTCCATTTAGTTGGTACTCCTCAGCTAATTAAAAAAACCAAAGGGGCCAGCAATCTGGACAAGGAAACGGTGCACACGCCACACGTTACAACCCAGGGAAAGGCACGCGTGAGCCTGAGTGGAGCAAGAGGCGGAGAAGCCCAAAGGTGGACAGCAGCCCTTTACCCCAGTGGCCCTGACGGGTGGGGACGTGCCTGGCTGGCGACCCACACGCCGCCCTCCCACTTCCTGGCTGAGACACGCCAGCACTCCAGCCATCTGTTGTATCTGCAGAGATCCCCAACTCAGAGGAGGAGAAGAGAAACACGCTTCAGTTGCAGCTGGAACACACATGCTTGCCAGTGATGTGGGCTCTTGGCACAGCCAGGATTTCAGGTTTGAGCCCTCAGTGACTGATTACCTTCCCCCCTCCTCGACTGTTTAATCAGGTTCCCCGGGTCTTTGCAGGAATCTGTCTGGGCAGTGAGAGTGATAAGGGAGGGAGGGTGCAGAGCAGCCACTGGCTTTCCAAGGGCCCAGTTCTCCTCTGACTATTGAAATGTCTCCTGGGGGAAGGAAGGAGGTCCCAGAGACCTGGTGCAGGTTGCACCCACCATAAATCCTGCTCAGCTTCCTTCCATTTACAGTCTATTGCATTAACATTTCTTTTGTGCTGGCTTCTGCTGGGAAGCTATTGTAAATTTGGGCAATTACAACTTTGGTTCCATCCGTCCCTCCCCTCCTCGGTAGGCACTGGAACATCAAAGGTGGCCCGTTCAGCAGAGGTTGGCTCTGTCTCTTAAATCCAACCTGAAATAGATGTTATTAGGAAGAGCTGGCTCTGGACAAAAGGTAGCAGGATGAATTATAAAGACGCTGCTCTGACCTTCTGAGAAAGTCTTAAAATAAGCTTTCTTAAACCCCAGGCACAAGCTGCCAAGTCAAAGCCTGGGCAGGCACTGGAGGGCCTCCTTGTCCAAATCCTCATAAAGTAGATGCATAGTCATGTCAGACAGGCATGGGCCCCTGAATGGCAAGGTTCTACCAGCCCGGCCTCTGCTTGCGCCTCAGTGGTGCTTAAAATAATCTTTCTTTCAAAGCGTCTGTGTAAGCCAGAGTGGGTCCCCACTGCTGCTGTGCGGCTCAGGCAGCCTGGAGGAAGCCCAAGACCCTGGTGAGGCCCCCAGCAGATATAAGGAGGGTCAGTAACCAGCTGGAAAGCTTGATGGATGATAGGGAGCTGCTTCCATTCCTGACAAGCTGTCACTTGTTACAGGGAAGAGAGAGAGTAAGTGTGTGTGTCTCAGGAGTGCTGGGGATTTATTTCACTGGTCAGCTGCAATCTCAAAAACTTTCTGAGAACCTACTGGGTCCCATGGTGGATACTGGACTGGGAGGAGTGGGGTTCAAGGATGAACAGCAACAACGCTTGTCTCAAGAAACTTAAAAGCCAGTGGAAGATGCAGGCCTGGTGATATCTGACTGTTAGCTGCTTCCTAACAAGTTTCATAACACAGGCACAAAATGCCATGCATTCTAGCTCTTCAACATGTTAAATACAGAATTATCATATGACCCAGCAATTTTACTCCTAGGTCTGCCCAAGAGATATGAAAACATATGTCCACAATGTACGCAAATGTTCACAGTGGCATTATTCATAAGAGCCAAGAAGCAGAAATGACCCACATGTCTATGATGCATGAATGGATAAAGTGCAGTATATTCTTGCAATGAGACATCATAAAAAGTGATGAAATATCAGTCTACGCAACAACAGGGAATGCAGTAGAGTTAGTCACTCAGTCGTGTCAGAGCTGAGACCCCAGGGACTGTAGCCCGCCAGGCTCCTCTGTCCATGGGATTCTCCAGGCAAGAATACTGGAGTGAATTGCTACTTCCTTCTCCAGGGGATCTTCCCAACTCAGGGAAGGTCTCCTGCATTGCAGGCAGATTCTTTACTGAGCCACCAGGGAAGCCCCACAACAGGGATGAACCTTGAAAATATTACGATAAGAGAAAGCAGCCAGACACGAAAGGGCACAACCATATAATTACACTTATATGAAGTGTCCAGAATAGACAAATCTAAAGATTGGGAAAGTGGACCCAGGGATTCTCAGGGAAGGGAAGAGGGGAATGTGACAGCTGATGGGTATGGGGTTTCTCCTCTGGTGAGGAAAACATTCTGGGATTAAGCAGCACTCATCATTGCACAACTTTGTAAATAGAGTGAAAAACTTTGAATCATACATGTTAAAGGGTGAATTTTATGGCATTTGAATGATATCTCAATAAAACTCCCCTGGTGGCTCAGACAGTAAAGAACCTACCTGCAATGCAGGAGACCCAGGTTTGATCCCTGGGTCTGGAAGATCCCCTGGAAAAGGGAATGGCTACCCACTCCCAGTATCCTTGCCTGGAGAACCCATGGACAGAGGAGCCTGGGTGGGCTAAAATCCAAAGGGTCACAGAGAGCTGGACATAACTGAGAGACTAACACATTCATTTTCAATAAAACTTATTCTTTTTTTTGGTAGCTTATGGGATGTTAGTTCCCTGACCAGGAATTGACCCCAGGCCCTCATCAGTGAAAGCCCAGAGTCCTAACCACTGGACCACCAGAGAATTCCCAAATCTTATTTTAAAATCCTATGGGAGTTTAGGGTTGGGAGTAATATGACTAAGGGAAAAGGACTGTCATATATGCCACCTCTGCTTGTATTAAGAACACAGTAAGGATTCTAAGCACTTTCTTAACAGGAAAGCGCAAATGAAGGAAGAGAAGGCTTACTGGATTCATTGCTCACTTGGATACCTCCTGGTCTGAAGAGTGGACACTGAGCTTCTACTTTCTGGATTACTATGACTGTGATACAGTCCATAGAAATAACATTCTAAAAACATGAGGATGTAGAGCATTCTGTGCAGTGTGAGTTTCAGGTTTTGAGGATTCTAGAAACTCCTGTTCTGTGTTCCCACCACCCTCCAGGCTCTGTTTTCACCATCATGGGGAGCAGCTGATATTTATTTGTCTTTTAAGCGATTTGGGGGCAGTAACTATCCCTTTCATCCCTAGTACCAGCAGTACATACAATAGAGGGGACTCAACAAGTGACTGTGGAAGAAGGAAGGAAGGATGAAGGGAGGGAGGGAAGGGGTCATTATTTGCTTATAATGAGCTTATAGTCTAATTCCTCAGGCTTTCTTATTTCTCCATTTTCTTATCAGGAGGTGTTATTACACTAAAAATTTTTGGTACTCTAATGCTGTTTTTGTATGTCAAAAGTGGTCAGACAGCACCAGTTTCCTATGGTTCAATCTAACACACAGTCACAAGAAACTATCATTTCAGTCCTATTTCATTACACAAATGTGTTTTGAACTTGGGGCTCTGGAAGTTCCGTAGGGAACACCAACTGAGAGGCAAGCGAAGGGTCTCTGATCCTCTCCTTGTTGTTGCTGTTCAACAAGTCCTGACTAAGTCGTGACTCTGCGACCCCGTGGACTGTAGCCCACCAGGCTCCCCTGTCTTCTCTATCCCCTGGAGTTGGCCCTGCTACCTCCTCCAAAAAAAACAAACCAGAGGTTCTATATTGAGTTGGTTCGAACTAAAGTCCTAAAGACACATGTCTAAAAATTAGTTTGCACAGTTAATTTACAACTCTAGACCAACTTGGCTATTCACTAAGAAAATAAGGAGTAATGCTTAAGCTCTTTGCTCTCTGTTCCACTGAAAACCATAATGCTGACAAATTTTCAAGCTACCTACCAATAGGGCATCTAAAGAGAGGCATCGGCAGGAGAGACAGCCATGCTAGAAATTCTGCACGGGGTGGCGACAGGCGTTAGAAACTCAAAGCAGTAATCCAAGGGTTAATCAGGAGAGAGACTGAATCCAGAAAGTGCTTATTAACCCAAGCCTTTCAGTACTGTCTATACCACCCTGCTGCCTCTTAACCAAACAGACACTGGAGGTCTCAGGATGACAGAAAGCTTTTGTTGAAGTAGGAGGCTGACAGCTATCTGTGAGGAGGGTTTTTTATTTATTTGTTTGTTATTCAAATAACTTTCCCCCCTGAAGAAATTCAAAAGGAAAATGTCAGAAGTCTGTGATTAATGATTTTTTAAAATAGATGGGATTTCCACACCCCATCCCCATTGAGCTGAAAAGTTTGTATGGAAAAGGAATCCACCTCATTAAATGGTAAATCCTCATATGTAAGTTTGATATTGACTCTTTCAAAGGAACTGTGCTTGTAAGTCAGATGAGGGACAGGAGGGTGTGTCTAAGTATCAGTGTTCTCTGAAGGGCAGCTGTTCAGGAACATTGTCAGATCATAATGACAAGAACTGGAACGCTGATGATCAATTGGTGATGGGGAAGTCACCCAGTCCTGTCTTCTCCTCCAAGCTGTGCATTATTAATGTGCTTCCTAAAATACCTTCATAATTATTTTTTAAAATACATGCTGTGGCGAAGGCTGGGGTGGCCAGGGAAGGTGGTCACCAGGGGTAGGGGGTTGGAGACAAGGGGAAGATTCCAGAAAGGAAAAACCTACACTAAAAACTACCTCCTTTTAATTTTTTTAAAAGGTTCCTTTTAATCAGCTCTTAAAGCAAAGACAGAAGCTGAAAACATTCCATGTAAATGAACAGCAAAGGACTCCAAATGCTTAGCAGACCAGAACACCGGAAAGAGCTCACTTGGTACCGCCAGGCATGACCGGCTTTAGTGGATTTAACAACAAAAAAGAAGATGGCGCCAAATAACCAAACTACATGGGACCTGCCCTTCCAGCAAGAAAAGTGGGTAACACTTTCCACTGAGGGATGCGGGGGAGGTCTAGGGAGATAAATTCTACTTAACACAACAATGCTGATAGCATTTAGGCCGCATGCAAATTTCATCTGCAGAGCTTGCAAATGGAATGCAATTTACTGCTCAAAGGATGTAACCTATTTGAGTTAGAAAGCTAGTTAATAAAACCTTCTAGGAAAGAATGCAGAGTTAATCGCCATCCATCTCCTGGGCTATTTCAACTTGGCTCTTTTTATTTGCTGTTAAGCAAAATTCTAAATATTGTAACAGCAAATCATGTTTCGATATCCTAAGAAAAGGCAAGTTAGGTTTTGGTCGAATTTAAGTCCCTTTAATAAAACCCTTGATAAGTTGAAGCTGAAGCTGCTTTTCTTCTCAGAACTTGTTCTGTAGTGGATAAAATTTTCAACAACTATAAAAGTTTCAAGTAGGGTCACATCTAGAAAGTAACAGTAAATAAACGTAACAACTCATAAACGGTGCTAGATCTTTTTGCATTCCTGAAGTTGAAATAATTGAGTACAATCTTCAAAAAGCATTCACTTGCAGATATAGCTGGCACATGGGATGTAAACCCTACTCCTTCCTTGCTGTGAATCATGGAATTAAAGATAGAAATTATTTTTATCTCCAGTTTTCCTCCTGACTTTTTCTTCCCCTGCAGCATGCCTGCACTAAATAATTTTTGTTTTTCACTGATAACAAGAGAAGTTTGCGCCAGACTATTCCTCTGGGACAACCTGTCAATGATCGCAAGGATCCAATTCAAAACTTCCTGCAAATAGTGTGCTCACGGCTCATTCTTGATTCCATTTCCCCCTGAAGCTTGCTGAAGGAAACACAGTGCTTCTCCATTCTGTGTTGGTATATGTGCTTCTGAATTCTGAAACTGAGAATGAACCATATCCACGTTTCAATAACTAGGCTTAAAATGTCAAAAGACTTGATAAGATGTCGTTGAGTAGAATAAGATACTTCAGGGATTTGTATTAAGCCCTAAGGGCTGGATGCTAAGACCTTCTACACTTCAGAGTGTTGAGTTTAGCCAGCCACTTGCTAAGGGTGCGAGGGGCAATGCTTGGGGTGTGAGGCTTACTTTATGGAGCATCCTTCAACATCTGAGTGGGCAGACCTGGAAAGTGCAGGCCTTACCTTGGCCACAGTCCCAAAAGGTACATCTGTATCATTGGCTTTTGTCAGGATGAATGATGGTGTTGAATCATTTCAGGAAAGCAACCCAGTTGCCAAAATATAACTGCCAAAATATTTGGAATAATGTAATTTAGCGCTTTAACGTCATTTTACTTCCTGAATTTACACATAAGGAAGAAGTTGCCTCTGGCCATTATAGCTTTTTCTTGCTCTGTACGTTCCTTTCCAGCATCAGCTATTTTCACTACACTCCATCCCACACTGAAGCTGGAAGAGACACTGAGCACATTGCTTCTCTCTTCATGTCACCACTTCCTCATTCTCAGCTCACTTGCTATTCTCCTGGTAATGCTGAGTCTGTATGCTTAAAAAATTTTTTTTGACTAAAGAAAAGCTTAAGGAATGATATCATTAGCAAATGCAAATATGCTAATTCACATAAAAAGATAAGGCTTAAAAAGTCCAACCTGTCATATGTAAAATTATTTTAATGACATATTCAAGAAGAATTTGGAGATTATGTTGCCAAGAAGGCAATACTTCTAAGGCAATCTTACAAAGTATATGAAATCACACTGTAATATCCTGCAACTATTTTAATTTTAAAAGCTCAGTTTACAAATATATACCAATATTTTTCTCACTTTTAATCACTCCCCCACTGTTTTAGCATAAGAGCTAAAATAACCTAAAACTGCTCCTTAAAACACACACAGCAAGTCTGTTACACAGATCGAGAAAACAAAAAATGTATGAAGGAAAGAATGTTTTAAATAATCTGAAACAGTAGCAAAAAAATGTGTGGTTTCTAGGTTTCAGCTACTATTAAAGAATTTTCCTGGGAGAATTTTACTTTAAAGCAACTCTAAATGAAAATGCATATAATTAAGGGAAAGACCATTGCTTCAAACAGATTGACTGTCTTTAACAAGTTTCTCTCTTTCTAGCTACTCAGATATGCTATATTTCCTAATTATCACCTTTTAAGGGCCATCTGGGCCCATTCCTCCCCATCAGGGGGCAATTCCATTTGCATTGTTCCTGGGTTTAGTCATGATCAAGTAGTCTGGTGGTAAAGTTCATTAGAAATTAGAACAGAAGCAGTCAACCCAACACAGTAAACCAAGTATCTGATGCTTAGGCACCCGCAGGAGAGACGTAAGCCCTCCCTGCCTATTCTCACATAACTAACAAGTCTGCCATGTGCATTTTATCAAATTGCTTAAAGAAACATTCAGCTAGTCCCTGGCCAGGTATGTAATGAAAATTTGATTAAGCCTCCTCATACTGCAAAATATTTCTCAATTAAAGCAACATAACGATAGTCCCTTATGTCTTCTGGTTCCAAAGTCTATTAAAAACCCTTTAATGATTCCCTCATTTAGCCTACCATTCACAAGCAGTATACCACTTCCTTCCTGTAGAGAACACACAAGAATTATCCTAATTGTATTTTCTGTGAAACAAATGCACATTGCAGAGAAGGCGTACCCAACCCACAGACCGACACTGACGGGTATGGGTTCCAAAGACATTCCCTTTTGTCCTCATCAATGGATCACCCTATACAGCCACACATTCCTTACAAACGTGTCTGTGTGCCAAAGGGAAGCTTGGCCCCTGGATGTGCTAGATGGTTAGGCAGCTGCCCTACAGCAGGGCTGACTGCAAATAGCATGGCTAATTCAAGGCAGCCACATACAAGGGTTCCCGCTTCATACCTCGTAAGGTTAGATACATAAAACCCAGGAAATAGTTACTGCCTCATCTTGCAGTTTCTGAGCCTGGCTTGCAATGGCCATCTTAATCCGAAATGCCAGCCTATTGAGATCGAGAAGGAGCGCTCCCTGCTGAGACCCAGAGCCTCATCGGGCTACACCTTAGTCTTGCAAATGAAGACAGCTGCAGCAGGCCCTAATCTATGCAAGGCAGGTGTAGCCCTGGGGCGCTCCAAAAGTGACCCTAGGAGCTCTTAGGGCTGTGAAGTTAAGAAGTTACTGTTATAAAAAGACTTATTTCATAGCCTCTCATTATCGAGGTTACTACGCTTTTTAAAAGAACAATGGCTTATTTCCTCCCATTTGAACCTTGGTTTTCTCCTCTGCCTTTCTGAAATTCCCTTATTTAGACAGTCCCTAATTCTGACTCCAGCTGGGACACAGCAAATCAGTGGCCTAGCTCACGCCTAAGCCATGCTACTCATTCAATGCTTTGTTGAAAAATTGGTTCTACATCAAGTTACCCCATTTAAAAAACCCATCCTAAAATCTACTCTTCATACATTAGTAGAGATTTCAGGAGAAACGTATGCCCTATAGGATCTTTCTGAGGTCTGATTCGTAAATAAAAATAATTCAATATTGCTTCGTAAAAAGAATCTACAGCAAAACAGAGCACCACTGAAACTGAGCCAATAATAATTAACTCAAGAAGTAATCACTGAGTCCCCCCTTTCCTCTCTCACCCTCCCTTCTCTCTTTCTTTGAATGTGTTAAAACAAATATATCTATGTCGGAAGCCAGTTCCTGGTCTCCAGCATCCTTCCAAAGGCTGAGGAAACAGAAAGTCAGGGGTGTTTCTGCCTTAAGAGGGACTGGGGTGCACCTGGGGAGGGCTTGGCTGGGTCACCAGCAAGGCCACCACCTGAGGCTGTGCCAGGACCCTGAACTGAGAATATGTGGAGGGTTCCTGGCAGAAAAGGGGACTCAGCAAACCTTAAAGCTTATCCTCTGGGAAGACCCCCACTCCCCACCCCCATTCTGAAGGACCGAAGTTTTGCCCAGATGATGCTTAAGTCACGTAGGTCTCGACAGAAGAGGCTGATGAAAACCCAAAACCTTATATGTGATTACTATACTGAAAGCTTGTCATTAAATGTCATTTTTAATAGCATAACTTTGAGGCATATTTTGGCTTTCCAGGTAGCTCAGTGGTAAAGAATATATATGCCTGCCAATGCAGGGGACGCAGGAGATGTGGGTGCGAACCCTGGGTTGGGAAGATCCCATGGAGGAGGAAATGGCAACCCACTCCAGTACTCTTGCCTGAAAGATCCCATGATCAGGGCTCTCCTAGCCCTGAGAAGCAAGGCAGGCTACGGTCCATGGGGTCCCAAAGAGTCGGATATGACTTAGCAACTAAACCAAAACAACAAAGGCATACTTTTAAAATCTGGGAGCTCATATGTGAATTTTGAAGTAAAGATGATAAATATTTTTAAACACTAGCATTTTCTTGAAGAATTATTTTAGAACTTTTTAAAAGCAGTTCTCCTTTAGCTTTCTACCCTTCACTTTAGGAATACACATAATAGGCTCCCCTCCCCACAATTCCTATAGAACTGTTGAGTCTTTATAAAAGTATAAAATTTGAAACAAGTGCAGAAAGCCTGTAAATGTGCCAGAAATACTGGGCTACACTTCCACACCCATTACCTCTAACAATTTCACAAGAAGGGGCACATTTTCATGAGTTGTCTGATGTTTTAGCAACAAGACTCCTATGGGCTTTAATGGAAGTCACACAGCTAAAACTCCATGTACCACTTTGAAAATTTAAGAGTAATTGCTAAGTCCCCCTTAGAGGGTCATAGAAATATTAAAAACCGAAGTATTTTGCTAAGAACTCCAATTATGCCTGAAGGCTTACATCAGATTTTATAAATGATTGGTCACATATATAATGTACTCTAATGCTGTTTTATTGGCTGGTTGTTTTCTTTATAAAAGAGGGTCTTTGTGAAGTCCTGTCTGAAAGGGAACATACAATATGGTGAACTGCCGATCTGGGGTTCACCTAAACCCACGGCTCACTCTTACAGGGGAGGGATGTGTGAGAAATAAATGGACTTAGGAACATTTTACCTTGTTATTTATAGACCCAGAAGGGATCGTTTAGTTCACTGTTCCATCAGGCTGATAGATTTTTAAGAAATATGTTAAACTTTCGAACAAAACCAGCCTGCTGCCCTGGTGGATATTCATCTTCAGAATCTGTTTTGACTGAGTCGGTGCAACTGACCCTCCACATGTGACACAGCGGCAGCCTTTGTCTGAGGACCTGTCATAAGGAGAACTTCTGACCTCTTTGTGGAATCATGCATAAGAAGTTTTATTAATTTGAGGGACGAATCCAACATTTCTATTTAAATAATTTCAAACTAACAGAAAAGCTGCAAGCATAGCACCGCAAAACTCCTGAATACCCCTTACCAGAGTCACCAGATGTTAACATTTTGTCACCACTGCTTCATTATGACTTCCTCTGTCGATTGATGTTCATATATGATATGTGTGCTTACATTTTCTTCTGAACCATTTGTAACTTGTAAACATTGTGTCCCGTTACCCCTAAATACTCCCCCAAATCAAGGACACTCTCCTACACAAGTGCACCACAATGCTCAAAACCAAGAACAACATTGGTACCATGCTGTTATCTATTCTACAGATATAATCGATATCTCATAAATTGTCCCAATAATGTAATTTATGTCCCTTTGTTTCCTGGCCCATGACCCAATCCTAAATCAGTCACTGCATTTAGCTTTCACACCTCTTTAGACTCAGCAAACTGCAATGCTGTGTTCTTCTTAAAGATTACTCACAGGATCTCTTTGGTAGTACAGTGGCTAAGGATCCACCTGCCAATGTAGGGGACGGGGTTTGATCCCAGGTCTGGGAAGATTTCACAAGCCAGGGAGCAACTGAGCCTGTGTTCCCCAACTGCTGAGCCCGTACTCCTCTAGAGCCCATGAGCTACAACCACCGAGCTGAGGCGCCACAGCTCCCGCAGCCTGTCCGCCTAGAGCCGGTGCTGCACAAGGGAAGCCGCCACAGTGAGAAGTCTGTGCACTGCAGCCAGAGAGAGCCCACGCACAGCAACAAAAGTCGCGTCCGACGCTTTGCGACCCCGTGGACTGTAACCTACTAGGCTTCTCTGTCCGTGGGATTCTCTCCAGGCAAGAATTCTGGAGTGGATTGCCGTTTCCTTCTCCAGGGGATCTTCCCGACCCAGGGATCGAATCCGGGTCTCCCACATTGGAGGCAGATGCTTTAAAGCCCAACAAAAACCCAGCGAAGCCAAAAATAAAGAAACCTTTTAAAAAAAACTGTGGCCTCAGATATTCTCTTGTACACATGTGAAGGGAGACACTGCTTTTAAAGAATGCCTTCCGTCTGCTGTTGTAGGCATTGCCATATTGATATTCTCCCATTAGAGGCCAACTTCTAGCTGCCACTATCCATAAGAACATTAGCCAGCGAAATCTTAGCCACTATATACCATTTTGGTTTCCATCACAGTCCTGAATGCAAAAGTTTCACAAACAATTATCGAAAAATGCAGACTGAACATCCTAAATTTTTATATTAAATATTGTCCCAGGAATCAAACATGGGCATTTAGATACTGATATTTAAATTCTAAATATGTGCACTGGAGAATAATACACTTTAGGATGCCATTTCACACACCAGGACTTGGCGGGTCAAAAATTTTCTCCGAATGAAGTTGAACAGGCTCCTGGAAATCTGAAGGCAGTTGCTGAATGTTGTATATAATCAATGGCTAGAGCAATCTTGTCTTTAGAACATTTCTTTCCATTTCGAACAGACATCTCCTTCTCAGTATCCTCCTCCCATTTTGTAACCAGTAGAATTACGGTTCATATAAAATGGGATGTGGTTACTCACTACAGGACACCTGGACAGACGGGTCCTTTGCAGATATAACGGGTCTGTGCTTCACTACCACCCCAGCGACACACACAGCTATTCACATCCCCATCTGAGGGGCTCCAAGAATGACTCAAAAGGTAAACGGAAAGTCCCAGCACAGTGAACATCTGAGTACCACTCCGGTAAAGATTCCTCACTCAGATCCTCCAAGTGAGGAAGGTGTAAGTAAGAATACTCCAAAAGACCACATTGCTAGAGAGGAGTTCTGGGACATTAAAGAGCACTTCTTGGTGCTCCCAAAAAACTGCAGTCTCCCCTTTAAAACATGTACTCAGGGCAGAGTTTAATTAGCTGTACAATTTAGGTCACAAAGCTTTTTTTCTAAAGGAGCAGCATATTAGCAGTACAAACAGGTTTGAATATTCTGAATGAGAAAAACCAATCACTGCAGACAGACTCGATTTTTCCCTGCCTGGAGCAAGGACCAGCACACGGGTCAGTCCTCATTAGATGTGTGGTGAGTGAATGAATGCTGGGAGAATTATCTTGTACTTTCTGTTTTTAAAGAGTTAACCTACATAAAAATATCAAGAGAGTAAAATATTTCACAGTAATGCTTACTGCCTACTTCTTTAATTATACAAAAGATGATTGTAACAAACCTGCTCCTAAAACAAAAAAAGGGATAATATTTTCCTAATTTTGGTTTGGTTGCAGAAAAGGCAAATTGGTGCATAATTAACAATTTGTTGGTGCAAATTTATCTGCATCTTTTAATTGGTGTTAATTAGATTAGGACTAAAATTTCTTTAATCCTCTATCTTGCCTTTTTTGATGCAAACTAATTTTCTCAGCTGGATGTCAAAGTTTCCCATTAATTACACTTTTCTAACTGGAGCTTCTTCAACCACAAAGACTCAAACATATAGAACGACAGCAGTTTTCAGAAGGCCTAGGGACCAACCTTTTGGGGAAAAGAAGGGACAGTGAGAACTGACACTTTGGAGATAAGTAGTGAACCCACCCAAATTCACTGGTGAAGCAAGGCTTCCACAGTTAGCAGATGCTGGCCTGTCTGAGAGGAGCCTCCAGCATTTGGTGGTTGTAAACGACATCCTGTGATGTGAGTCTGCCACACAAGGCAGGTGTTAGAGCAACACAACAGTGACAAAATGTGTAGCCATACAGTGAAGAAGATCATCTATTGTAAATGCCAAGAATAACAACATGCTGCCTTTTATGGCTACCTAGGAGCCATTCTGAATACTGGTAGACCCTCTTCCAATGCAAAACAAATGCAAAGGTGAAGTTCCCCATTTCATATGGTTTCCTCCAAACATTGTAACCCTTCTACCATGGCTAACATGTCAGGGGGAAAGCCACAAAATACATTCAATATCTTTTATGACAAGGTGACCTGAAATAAAACTCAATGTAGTTGAGGATTTTTGATAGCTCTTTATCCATTGCTTTCCTCTCACTACGCAGCAATGATGATTGAAACCTGATGTGTACTGCAAAAAAAAGGGCTATAAAACATTTTATGTACAAATAAAACAGTAGCCATTAAGTTCTGCTATGATGTCTGAGTAGATATTCAGCATGAAAACATGATAAAACAACTGTAAACCGAATGTGATCAAATGTTATTACAATGACTTGTCTCCAGTGAATGACATGAAATAAACACAGTCACAGACTTCTCCAAAATTACTTTGGGCAAAGAACCAAGAGAACACTATATCCTTTCTTCACTAAAGGCATTTTGCCAAATAAATCGCAAGCACACAAGCTTTAATAACCACGGCCAAAAAAGCACTTGGGAACTCATTATGGAAATGTTTAAAACCACGCACACACACGCATGTGCACACGCACACACATGCAATCATGTCTGATAAAACTCTTTCATATTAATATAATTCCACTGAAAATGCCACATGTTTGAGATTTTTAATTGGTGCTCCCCAGAAGTAAATCCACAGACTGATAGGCAGTTACAAGTCTTTTTTTGTCTCCTCAGAGTCAATGTATTTGGCTCCCTTTCCTGTCATCTTTGTTTTGAAGATGCTGTAAGAAGATCTACTTGAAGATTTTTATGCAGCTGAAAGTAAACAATGACCTGGATTCTGAAAGTAACCGTAATTTTTCAGTAAGGCAATGCAGGTAAACTCTCTCCCTCACTCTCTACCCTTTCTGATGTGGCTTACTACAGTTTTATGTTCCAAAACAGAACAAAGAAAAATATCTATTCATTGAACACTGCAGTAATTCGAAGTAATTGTTGTTTGAAAAGCTCTGAGAACTTAGGACCAGGAAAATAAAGAGATGCATTCCAGGTCCTCCTTTTTAACCCTCTCAATTCTTCACCTTGAGCCCTGAAATGTGGCAGTACCAACACAAGCTAAATATTAGTGTTAGAAGGAAAGGAGAAATTTAATTCTACTCCTAAGAACATACCCCAAAAAAACACATGTCTACACAAACACTTGTATTCAAAAATTCATAGCAGTATTACTCACAAGAGTCAAAAAGCAGAAACAACCCAAGTGTCCATCAGCCAATCAATGGCATTTACAATATGGGCTATCCACGCAACGGAATATTTTTGAGCCATAAAAAGTAGTCAATACTCATACATGCTAGAACACAGACGAACCTTAAAAACCTTATGCTGAGGGGAAGAAGCCACTCACAAAAGATGTTATGACATGACTCCACCTATATGAAATATCTAGAAGCAGCAAATCTATAGAAACAGAAAGTAAATGTGTGGATGGCTAGGACTGAGGGTCGCAGAGGCAACGACCACTAATAGGTACGAGGTTTCTTTCTAGGGTGATGAAATGTTTTAAAATTGACTGGGGTGATGGTTGCACAACTCTGTAAATAGACTAAAAGCCACTGAACTGTGCACTTTAAGTGGATAAATTGTACAGCATGTAAGTTATAGTTCAATAAAGCTGTTAGGTGTGTGTTAGTTGCTCAGTCATGTTCAGCTCTCCGCAACCCCATGGACTGTAGCCTGCCAGGCTCCTCCATCCATGGGATTTTCTAGGCAAGAATACTGGAGTGGGCTGCTTCTTCCTTCTGCACAGGATCTTCCCGACCCAGGGATCAAACCCTGGTCTCCTGGATTGCAGATGGACTCTTTACCATCTGAGCCACCAGGGAGGTACAAAGGTTATACAAATACTTTTAAAGCAGAGATCATGATGTTTCTGGGTCCCTTTAACATGTGATTCAATAGAAGCTCCGGGGTCAAGCATCAACATTGATGAGTGCTCCAAATACACTTTTATTTAAATTTTCTCCTGAAGAAAACTACAAAAAACCCATACTTGCTCCAAATCTGCTCCAATGAGACCACCAGTGACCGCCCCCCACCCCCCGCCTTGTTGCTAAATTCAGCAAGTAGCCAGTTCTCAGTTCCCAAATTCCTTCCCGCACAAGCAGTGTCTGGCACGGTCACCACCTCCACCCCCTCGATATACTGTCCCCACTTGATTTCCAGGACACTGGCTCCTTAGTCGTCCCCCTCTCTCTCCTCCCCTGTCACCTCCCCAACCCACCTCTTCATGCTGGAGGGTGTTGTTGGCTCTGCAGCCTTGCACTCACCACCGCCCAGTCTTACTGCTTTAAATCCCGAGTCTATGCTAGCAGTGTGCACAGGCCTATCTCCAGCCCAGGCCTCGTTCTAAAGGCCTGACCCATATATTCAACTGCTGAGCTGGCATCTCCACTTTGACTGCAATTGTTGCTGTTGTTCAGTCTCCCAGTCATGTCCAACTCTTTGTGACCCCAGGGACAGTAGCCTACCAGGCTCCTCCATCCATGGAATTTTCCAGACAAGAGTACTGGAGTGGGCTGCCATTTCCTTTTCCAGAGGATCTTCCCAATCCAGGGATCGAACCCAGGTCTCCTGCATTGCAGACAGACGCTTTACCATCTGAGCCACCAGGGAAGCATAGCAGATAATCTCAAATTCAACATGTCCAAAGCTAAACTGATCTCTCCCCTCTCCTTGTCCCCAAACCCAAGAAAATCATGCTATAGCCTCTCCCATCTCACTTGAGAGCAGCTTCAAGCCAAAACTCTTGACAGTCAAGAACTCTTGACTTCTTTTATTTACAACTGAGAAATATTCAGTCCACCAGGCGATCTTGTTGCTTCTGCTTCAGAATATATCTAAACTATCTCTCACCACTTCCCACTCTGGTTTCAGCCACCATCAGCTCTCACCTGGCTCAAGGCAGCCACCTTTGACTAGTTTCACTACTTCTACCCTTTTTCCCTACAGTCAACTCCCACAACAGATTCCAGAGGCATCGGCTTAAAATATGAGTCCTGAGATTTCCCCATGGGTCCAGTGGTTAAGACTCCACGTTTCCACTGCAGGGGGTACAGGTTTGATTCCAGGTCAGGGAACTAAGCTCCCACAAGCCACGAGATGCATCGAAAAAAATTAAAAATACAATAAATAAAATAAAGAGTCCTACCAGGTCTCTTCTTTGTTCAACACTGAGAGGGTTTTCTCTCCGCTAGAAGTAAAGGTGAAAATCCTTATGACCATCTGGCCCCCGTCACCTCTCCCCTCATTTCCTATTGCTTTTAACCCTTTTCATTCCACAAGCCTTCCGGCCTCAGTGCTATCCTCGGACACACAGGGCTGTTCCCTTTGCCTCAAGCGCTCTCCTCCCAAATATATGCATTTATATATAAGATACATAAGTCCCTCACTCCTTCAAGCCTTCGCTAGCGTTTCACCTTCTCAGCTGGGCTTATCCTTACCACCCTATTTCATTATTATTATTTTTGGCCAAGTCTCAAGGCTTGCAGGATCTTAGTTCCCTGACCAAGGATTGAGCCCTCGCCCTTGGCAGTGAAAGCACAGTCCCAACCACTGGGCAGCCAGAGAAATCCCCTTACCACTCTACTTTAAGTGGCAATTTGACTCCCACCTCCCCTCTGACCTGTTTCCTTTGCTCTATTGCAACTTTTCTGTCACCATATTCTAAAATTCTGCATGATTTACCTGTTTATTATCTCTGCTGTTTGTTGTCAGGCTCTAAAACATAAGTTCCAGGAGGGTGGATCTTTGTTCTGTTAACTGATGGATCTCAAGTACCTAGAACATGGTAATTTCTCAATTCATATTTGTTGGTTGACTGAATGACTGTTGAAAATCCGACCAGACTCATCAGCAGTTGCCCACGTTTGTTTAATAGTGACTTTATGACTTAAGGGCATAAAGTTTTGTTACATGGAATTTTAAACAAAACAATAGTGGGGAAAATCAAGCTAAAGAGTTACTGCTGCTGTTTAATACATATATTAGAGCCCTAAAACACGCTAGGTAACACAGAGGAGATTCTCTCAACTTCATGAGTCTTTAATGAAATTGTGGATGATGAGATATTCACACTCATCTAGTTAGAACTCTGTATGGAACAACTGATTGGTTCAAGATCAAGAAAGGAGTATGACAGGGCTGTCTGCTGTCATCCTGTTTAACCTATACACTGAGCACATCATGAGAAATGCCAGGCTGGAGGAGTTACAAGCCAGAATCAAGACAGGCAGGAGAAACATCAACAACCTCAGACATGCAGATGATACATGCTAATGGCAGAAAGCGAAGAAGAACTAAAGAGCCTCTTGATGAGGGTGAAGGAGGAGAGTGAAAGAGCCAGCTTAAGACTAAATATTAAACAAAGAACATGGCATCCGGCTCCATTACTGCAGGGCAAGTAGAAGGGGAAAAGGTGGAAGTAGTGAGTTTTCCTCTTCTTGAGCTCCAAAATCACTGCGGACAGTGACTGTAGCCATGAAATCAGATGATTGCTTCCTGGCAGGAAAAGGACAACAGACCTAAACAGTGTGTTGAAAAGCAGAAGTGTTACTCTGACGACAAACGTCCATATAATCAAGGCTGTGGTCTTCCCAGTGGTCACATACAGTTGTGAGAGCTGAACCATAAAGAAAGCAGAATGCCAAAGAATTGATGCCTCTGAACTGTGGTGTTGGAGAAGACTCCTGACAGTCCCTTGGACTACAAGGAGATCAAATCAGTCAATCTTAAGGGAGATCAACCCTGAATATTCACTGGAAGGACTGATGCTGAAGCTCTAGTATTTTGGTCATCTGACGGGAACAGACAACTCATTGAAAAAGTCTCTGATGCTGGGAAAGATCGAGGGCACAAAAAGAAGAGGGCATCAGAGAATGAGATGGCTGGACGGCATCACCGATGCAATGAACGTGAACATGGGCAAACTCCAGGAGTTGGTGAGGGACAGAGAGGCCTGGCAATCTGCAGTCCATGGGGTCTCAAAGAGTCGGACATGACTGGGCAACTGAACAACAACAAGCAAATGGAAATTCACAGGTGAAGGAGAATAATGTAGTATAGGTCTCTTAAGAGCTTAAGTGTCAGCCCTTGGAGCAGAGAGGAGGAAAGATTTTGGAGAAGTCCATCTGATCTTTGAGGTTTTCAGAGGTGGTATTTTGGCCATGCCACTCAGCTTGCAGGATCTCTGTTCCCTGACCAGAGATGGAACCAGAGCCCCTGGCAGAGGGAGCACTGAGTCCTAACCACTGGACTGCCAGGGAACTTCCTGCTCAGAGTTCTATGGTGGTTCTTCTCCCTGCAATGATATATGAGATGGCCTTGAATAGATAGAGAGTCTGAAAATTGCCCAGGCTATAAAAGTAGAAAAGCTAGTGACCTATACTGTTTATAACACTGGTCTTCTTGTAAGCAAAATGTTTTGTTGAGTCTAGAAAAAAAGAACATACTGATCTTACAACTTTCAATTTTAGAAATGCTATACTAAATTTTCCAATGAGACTGTGGAAGCACTGGCGTATCCTCAGTCAAAATTTTATATATTAAAAAACTTATCCTTCTGGCATTTTATAACTGATAAAAAAATCCCCAAAGCAAAAGATACAAAGTAGTTCCTGACAGTGTGTTTGCTTTTTCTTGAGAAGGGCTCATGCAGGGGCTAATAAGAAAATAGTTATTACCACAAATAATATTCCTAACAATAATAGCTAACAGCTGATGATAATACAGCTCTGTATTAAAACAGCTATATCATCTTCTAAAAGACATGCAACAGATGTGACGCTCGTGCATCACCCAGGAGGCCTGCAGCACCTGCTCCAAGGTGGCAGCTCCAGCGCACAGCTCACCTTCCCTGTGCTCACAGCCACACCTGGCAAAGGGGGCATAGAGTAAAATTAAAAAATAAAAACACCAGTGACTGACGAAGATTTGTACCTCTAGACCTTCAGCATAGCTTACATCTTCTTTCCAAGCATCTTTTTCTTTCATTTTTTAAATCTTTTCTTCTTTTTTAATACAAAGAGTCCATCAGTTCAGTTCAGTTCAGTTCCGTCGCTCAGTTGTGTCCAACTCTTTGCGACCCCATGAATCGCAGCACGCCAGGCCTCCCTGTCCATCACCATNCATGAATCGCAGCACACCAGGCCTCCCTGTCCATCACCATCTCCCGGAGTTCACTCAGACTCACATCCATTGAGTCAGTGATGCCATCCAGCCATCTCGTCCTGTCGTCCCCTTCTCCTCCTGCCCCCAATCCCTCCCAGCATCAGGGTCTTTTCCAAGAGTCAACTCTTCGCATGAGGTGGCCAAAGTACTGGAGTTTCAGCTTTAGCATCAGTCCTTCCAAAGAACACCCAGGANCACACAGTCAAAAGCTTTGACATAGTCAATAAAGCAGAAATAGATGTTTTTCTGGAACTCTCTTGCTTTTTCCATGATCCAGTGAAAAGTGAAAGTGAAGTTGTTCAGTCGTGTCCGACTTTTCATGACCCCATGGACGGTAACCTACAGGCTCCACGGTCCATGGAATACTCCAAGAATACTGGAGTGGGCTGCCATTTCCTTCTCTGGGGGATCTTGCCAACCCAGGGATCAAACCCAGGTCTCCTACATTGCTGACAGACGCTTTACCATCTGAGCCACTAGGAAAGCCCATGATCCAGTGGATGTTGACAATTTGATCTCTGGTTCCTCTGCCTTTTCTAAAACCAGCTTGAACCTCTGGAAGTTCACGGTTCATGTATTGTTGGAGCCTGGCTTGGAGAATTTTGAGCATTACTTTACTAGCGTGTGAGATGAGTACAATTATGCGGTAGTTTGAGCATTCTTTGGCACTGCCTTTCTTTGGGATTGGAATGAAAACTGACCTTTTCCAGTCCTGTGGCCACTGCTGAGTTTTCCAAATTTGCTGGCATATTGAACACAACACTTTCACAGCATCATCTTTCAGGATTTGAAATAGCTCAATTGGAATTCCATCACCTCCACTAGCTTTGTTCGTAGTGATGCTTTCTAAGGCCCACTTGGCTTCACATTCCAGGAAGTCTGGCTCTAGGTGAGTGATCACACCATCATGATTATCTGGGTCGTGAAGCTTCATATCCTGTCCCAAATACTAGGTCAAGAGTAGAGCAGGAATTCACCCAGGCTCCTCAGGAACCACTGCAGTCTATGCTGGGTAAAACTGGCCCACACGTGAACATCTTTGAGTTTTACAGTAGCTCTTTATAAATTTCTGAATATATCCCATATGACTCTTTATAACATACCTCTGAGCAAACTGTAATATTGCCCAGAAGCTTCAGTTTTATACACAAATATTAAAAAAGATGAGTAGCCCCCATAGAATATGAAGGATTGAATAAAACAATGCTTATCATTGTAAGTCCCAATGTATCTGTTATGATCAGTAAACTTTGTATCACAAATCTATAAGTGCTGGATATGGAACCTTAGTGGGACCACCAGGGATCAAACCTGGGCCCCTGCACTGGGGAGTGTGGAGTCTTTAACCACTGGACCACCAGGTACATCCCCCAAATCTAAATGTATTAAACTGCTTTCATTATGACTACTCCCAATACTAATTAAAATTATGATAAGCTGTAATTAATAGTTACGTGGCTGAGTGCTAACCATGTTCCAGGCAATGATCTTAGAAGTTTAGATACCCAAGTCTCATCTGATCACAGTAAAGGTATCCCCATTTTTCAAAGGAGAGAACTAAGAGAAAAATCAAGTGACTTCCTTAGGGTCACAGAATAACAAATACAGTGACAGGATACTAACCTCTGGGCCTATGTTCTTAAACATTAAGCTCTCCTGCCTTCAAATTAAAACCAGGAAGTGAAGGAATGTGCATTAACCACGTTGTTGCTGCTGTTGTTCAGATGCTAAGTTGTTTCAGACTCTTTGTTACCCCATAGACTGCGGCACCCCCAAGCTTCCCTGTCCTTCACTATCTCCCAGAGTTTACTCAAACTCAACTCCATTGAGTCGGTGATGCCATCCAACCATCTCATGCTCTTTCACCTCCTTCTCCTCCTGCCCCCAATCTTTCCCAGCACTAGGGACTTTTCCAATGAGTCAGCTTTTTGTATCAGGTGGCCAAAGTATTGCAGCTTCAGCTTCAGTATCAGTTCTTCCACTGAATATTCAGGGTTGATTTTCTTTAGGATTGACTGGTTTGATCTCCTTGCTGTCCAAGGGACTCTCAAGAGTCTCCTCCAGCAACACAATTTGAAAGCATCATTTCTTTGGTGCATTAATCACTCTAAGATCACAGCATAAATTACTGAAAGTTTGCATAGTAAGTTGCTCAGCTTTATTTGTTCAGAAGTATTTGTTGAACACTTATTATGTACCGGCTAGTCTACTAGATACTTGGAAGGACACAGGAGGATGGGATCCTTGGCCTGGAGGCTGCTGACCTGTGTGGGAATCACCCAAAGGTCAGCAGGAGCCTGAGAGTCACAGCTGAGGACTGAAAGTAAAGGAGAGAAGGTGAGGTGGGGAGTGTGTGCTTGCCAGTGGGTGGGCGGCATGATTCAGGGAGTGACCCCAGGCAGATAAGGAGTCTCTCAGCGTGGCTTCCCCCTGCAAGCCTGGGTCTTCTCACCTACAGAGAGGGCTATCCCAATCACTTCCTAACTTAGGTGCTGTCTCCAGTCTTTCCCTTGCCTCCAACAAGCCCTTGAATCTACCTTGCTGACTGCCATGGATAAATCTTCCTAACATGCAATTGTACACATTCTTAAGTTTGAAAATTCTTAGAGGCTCCCCCAGATCAGCCCTAACTCCTCCAACGTGATAGTCCAAAGTCCTTCATTAAATCTTCCATTTTTCACTGAGCGTGGGGCTGATGGATGTCTGTTTTCAAAGCACATGTCTAGAAATTGTGAACAAGTTATAGTTCAGGAAATAATAAAATGCCATGGGAAATTCCAAATAAAATTATTTGCATAGTGAGAACTTTTAAAGCATCCTTTATATGCAGGGAAATTTCTAACAGATCTTTCACTAAAATTAAATAATAGAATGAGAAAACAAACCTATAAGGAAACTGAACAGATTGTCTAAGACTAAACTTGTCCTGCAGTTCCAGGAACACTTTCTCTAATCCTCAGATGTGTACTGTGTGGGGTGCAGAATATTGTTTATATCTCAGTTGTAACAGTTTCTTAAAAGCTAAAAATAGGGGCCTCTATGTGGAATGAAAAAGAAAGTTTATAATATCCATGCAACTGAAGGCTGGCTCTCAGTGAACTAGGAAGTCTTTCAGAGGTGAAGAAAACAAAACAATAATTTTTAAACATCATCCAACTTTACATTTTCTATTTGCAAACTAGAGTTTCTGGGGATACCCAACTTTGTCAAGGCTTACGACTCCCCCACCTCGCTGCTGATTCTTAAAGAATACCGTAAAAAGAGTCTGGATGTTTTGCACATGATTAGAGAAGGCTCTGGAGAAGGCAATGGCACCCCAGTCCTCTTGCCTGGAAAATCCCATGGATGGAGGAGCCTGGTAGGCTGCAGTCCATGGGGTCGCTAAGAGTCGGACACGACTGAGTGACTTCACTTTCACTTTTCACTTTCCTGCCTTGGAGAAGGAAATGGCAACCCACTCCAGTGTTCTTGCCTGGAGAATCCCAGGGGCGGGGAAGCCTGGTGGGCTGACATCTATGGGGTCGCACAGAGTCGGACGTGACTGAAGCAACTTAGCAGCAGCAGCAGCAGAGAAGACTCTGGAAGGAAGTTAGGAAGGACAACTCACAGTTCTTCACAGAATCTTGAGCCCTTAATACCTCACTCCCCATTCAAAGCTGAGGCCCTGGGACTTCCCTGGTGGTCCAGTGGCCAAGGTTCCAGGCTCCCAGTGCAGGGGGCCTTGGTTCAGACCCTGATCAGAGAACCAGATCCCACGTGTCACAACTCAAGAGTTCACATGCCTCAACTAAAAGAACCCGTGGGCCACAACTAACAGTCAAATTAATAAGTAAATATTTTTTAAAAAGCTGAGGCCCATAAAGGTACCAGTGGTTGTTCTTCCTGACAGTTGGAGACACTGCTGGGGGCTCCATCTCCTGACTTCCGGCTTGAACCAGCTTGTCCAGCTCCCTGGTGCTTTGAACCTACCTTCTGTCCCTCCAGTTCTTCACCTTGATTACCATCTTGATTTGACTGTACCATGGCCTCTGAGTTTGGTTTTATCCCTTAATCCTATTTCATGGTTTGGCTCCAGTACCTCGGACCTGGCTGGGCCACCCTCAGCTCACCTCTCCAGGAGGAACCCTGGGCTGGGGATGCTGTGCCAGCTTCATGTCCAGGCCATGAGGAGGTTTCGTCACAGGCAATGGAGAGTGGCAGGTGTCCTCATTTTATCTGCAAACACATCTGTCTACTCCAAATGGCCAATGGTTCATTAACAGTGAAGTTTTATTTTTGTTGCTCATTGTTTCATATGTATTTAGCTAGCATTATTGAAAAATGGGCTTCCCTGGTGCCTCAGAGAGTAAAAAAAAATCTACCTGCAATGGGGGAAACCCCAATTCAATCTCTGAGTCAGGAAAGAAGGGAATGGCTACCCACTCTAGTATTCTTGCCTAGAGAATTCCACGGACAGAGGAACCTGGAGGGCTACAGTCTATGGGGTCGCAAAGAGTCAGACATAACTGAGTGACTAACGTTTTCACTTTTCATTTTCACTGAAAAATCATGGGCAAAAGCTTTGTTTCTCAGATGGCCATAGAATTCTTCAAATTATACACACACACACATTCCATTCATATCCTTTTGTTCTGAAACAGACCAACTGCCAACTGGAATATTAGGGAGAGTTTAATCTTTAGAGAAAATCAGGTGAATGTGGAAAGAGTTGACTGGTAAAACTTAAGAGAAAATGTGTGACTATTAGGAATATCTACTGTAGTCAAAAAGCTAAAGAAAAGAAAAAGCCTTTTAGGCAATACCAAATACATTATGTGACTTCACAAAAACAATTTTGAATGTGGGCGTTAATTGGTTTCACTAAAATGTTCAATTTTATTCTGTAAACACCCAAAGACCATCTAAGAAATTGAGGCCAAAACACATACACACAAAACTGTGTCTTACTGATCACTTTCAAATCCTAAACCTATTGTAGAATGAGACGCAGGGCGGCCTCTCCAGACTTCCAGCGGCAGTGTACCATCTATAAAAAGCAATATCCTTTAAGCAGGACTATACTTCAATCCTTTCCATAATCTGACTGCGGGTGTGAGAGAGAGAGAAGAGGAGGGGGAAGAAACAAGGGGCAAGATTACAGTTGAATTTAAGATGAAAACAATGGATTATGTGCTCAATGTTCCTCCTTCCACTCTGTTCAAAACTTACCTAGCTTCACACTCACAGACTGATTGCGTGTGGGGGGCTTAGTTGCAAATGTCAGCACTACTGTATTCTGGCAGGGCAATGATTTCTGACAAACCCTGAATCCAAAAGCTTCCAATAAAATCTCCCAATGCAACTTGCTTCTCTGCTTGTTTTGGGGTCTACATGAAGGTCGTTTAGCTTAGATTGGAAACCCTCCGAGCAGAATTCTGACACGTCTCCCGCGTGCAGACCCTCAGTTGGGCCCCAGGACATTGAGATGCTGCTCCCACGTGCTCTGCCACTCTCAAGGGTGAGACGCACGGCGTTCCAACAAGACCTCCCCAGTATAGGCAGCATCGTGTGACAAACAGGAAAATCACCGCAGAACAGCCCTGAAGATCACCAAGAACATCCTTAAAGTCAGCGGCTCATTTTAAATTTTGTTAACCTAGGTGACTTTGGGGTCCGGTGGCTTTGGGGGACAATGGAAATTTTCACATTAATGGTGTGAATTCTGTACTGTATTTTGATACCTGCTACATCTGATTCAAATGCAAAAAAAAAAAAAAAAGAGTCTGCATAATGAAAAGCCATTCATTTTTCCGTTTCCTGCCTCAGCAGGAATAGAAAGCAATTCCAAAACACTCTGCAAATATATCCAAGGTTAAAGATTTTGGAGGGAGGAGCCTGCCAGCATCTCATGCCCTGAATCACTGAAGCATTTCAGTAGACTAACTGATTCAAAATAATAACTGAAGAAAGAAGGAAGAAAAATCCTGTGAGATGTGCAAAAGTTCTGGCGCGGAACAGGTTCTTTCTAGAACCATCTCAAGAGTGGCTGGTCACGTTGGACTCTATCTCTGGGGTTTGCTCCTAGATGATTCGGTGAGGGTCAGACAGCTGAAAGCCACTCTGGAGTGGTCACAGTTAACACTCGGCCCAGGCTGGGGTCTCAGCTTGACAATGCAAGAGTTCTCTAGGTGACAATCTATTTATCTCCTCCCCTTAGACCGTTCTCAAATGTCCATCCCTTCTTCCCTTAATCGCCATTGCTATCACTCTCCATGTGGCCTTGTCAACCATGCAGCCTAGAGAACCTCCTGGAGCCCATCATCACCCAGGCCTCCCGACCCAAGTTCCTTGGAGAAGGTAGCCCTGGATACAGAGGTCTCTTCTCTCTTCTTATCCTCAGCTCCTCCAAATGAAGCCTGCAGTAAATCCCTCCCCAGACATATCTTGGAAATGATTAATCTCTCAGATTAACCAAATAGGCTCAAATATAAAAATATTTTTAAAAAACAGTAGGGTCGTTAAAGAGTGACAGATTTAAGCGCCATCTGGGCTCGCTGGTCAGGGTGGCGCGAATTCCATCAAACGGCTGAATGGTGCATGATCTGGGAATCCCATCTGTTTTATCTAACATGAATCAGTCCAACGGTTTGGCCATTTTGATGTTAGAGTTGTTTAAAGAAGACCCCAGACATATAATATCAATAGTTTTTTCCCCCTCTAAACTTCTAGAAGCAAATTACATGCTTGGTTATTACAACTGAAGTAAGAAATAAAGCTTAATTTGATTCTAAGAACAGCCCTGGTGAAATTCCAAATAGGTTTTTTTTTTTCTTCCCATAAAATGATTATTTTCCCAATTTTTTTTTTTAAACTTTGGGACCATATGTGGAGACTTTTCTTAGTGTTATCATATGAAGTTTTTAAAAAGTTTAACTTTTTTCACTGAAAACTATATTAATAAGATTTTGGATCTTACAGAATAGCAAATTTTGAGGTCTTCTTTCTCATTTTAATTCTTCCTTCTCTGCTCCCATCAACAAAAATATTTTTAATGAAAATAATATGAAAGTACTGTAATGAAAAAGTAGTCAAGAATAGCACTTAGACAATTTTAATTTTTCCTAAGAAATATGTGTTTCTTTTTTTAACAAGTAATATCTTTTCCTAGTTTCTATAAATTGCTTTTAACCTTGCACTTCGGATTGCTTGCCTATCTTGCTGTGCTATAAAGGTTCTTAGAAACACTAATCAGACTTTCCTGCCCAATAACATAGTTCTGCTTCTGAACAGTAGCAATAAACGTCTCAAAACAAATATTCTGAATACCTAGTCTTTAACAAGCAGGGGAAAATATTAAAAGTAAGTATATTTTGTCTGTTTGAGATCTCATAAGAAAGAAATTATAGTCAACTACAAATCAGACTATCCTTTAATGGGAAAACAGTAGTCTGCTATGATATTGTGATTATAATTTTTATTTTTAAAAATGTGAGGGATATTTTACTATTTATATTTTAGTATTATGCTATAATATAGCATGCTATGATATAGTAGATGTGAAACAGATGAAAATAAAGCAATCATCCAACAAAAATTCAGATAGCTGTGCATTCAAAGGGGCACTGCACATTATCACATGACTGTATTCCTGTTTTTGTCATCTTTTCGTAGCTACTATGTGAAACCTAAATTCAGTCCTAGATTTGTAGTTTTTAGCCATTTTACATACCAAATGTATTTCCTAAAGCACAGAATCCTCTGGAAATATAACGCTGGAACTACATGGTATGTTACATGTGTGTGCATTTATTGATTCCTCATCTATAAAACCAGGATAATAATATCTTCCTGTCAACCTCTTTCAAGAATTATGTGCAATCATGTTTGTAAAAATTCTAAAGTGCTGTGCAAATGTAAGGTATCATTAGTAATCATAATAACAATAATTCCATATTCTTATTGAACATAACTACAGAAAAATAAAACATCCTTTCTCTAAATCTCCCTTATGACTAAAAGAAAAAGCACATTTATATGAACTCTTTCTAAAGCAGCATTTCACAACTGGCTTCAAAGTATACAGGGAATTCCAAAGATTCAGAGAAAAAAATTTCTGCAATTGACATATTTTTAAATGCAGAAGTGAACAGTCAGATTATTACAAACTTTATTTGTATCCTTTACTTTCCTAAAAGCTGCTGTGGCCAGTTCAGAATTCTAAAAAGCATATGAAGACTTCTGGCTGAGGGTACTGGTCCAGAGCTCAAACAGGATGTATGTTGCTAATCATCAGTGGTTGAGAGTTATTCATTTAGATGAAGGCCAAGTGCTGGGACCACAGACCTTTTCTCCTTTTCCTTCAAGCTTATAAAATCACAACAAGAGGAGAGACTTTTTGGAGGATAAATGCTATGTACAAAATCTTTATGGAGAAAAGCCCTGATTATTAAAATGTCATTATATTTGCAGTTCTATCCCTCCCTGCCTCACCTGAAACAAAAGAAACGGGTCCCAGTATCAGCCCCAGGGTATTCTTCCCCTCCCTCTGTTGGGGCCAAGCCTGCCGCGCTCCTGGAATAGCAGGAGCCAACCAGATCCAGCCAAACCCAGGTTTCCTGATGCTGGAACAGCTCAGGTTGTCCCCGTGAGGTGCCAGCTGGCTTCTGCACAAAGGTGTCAAGCTTTGTGTGTCAATAATCCCTTTGGCTTTCTCAGCGTCCCCAAGTCAGGCAGACACACACTGGATACTTGAATCAGGTGGTCACAGTACTGACGTCTGGTCCCCATGTCTGTGAGGTGCCCACATCCCTAGGCATATCCCCAAATGCAGGGCCTGGGGCATTCACTCAGCAGGCATACCCCAAAAGGGCTCAGTTACACTTGGCTGTGAGCTGGTCCTGCTACCCAGCTTCAGGGTGTTAGGACACACAAGGCCGTGGGCTGGGGGGTGGGCAACAGTAGGTGCTTCGGGTAAAAATTACAGAAGTTACAGTTGTGGGGGAACTACCACAGTGACATTCTTCCTTGGCCAGCTGAAAGGACCTTAGTGAGGCAGGGAGCATTCAAAGATGCCAACCAGAAAATGTTATTATTGATATTTATATCCGCACATGTGGCTGATATCAAACAAAGCCTTGCCTGCTCCAGTTTCACAGACATACAACTTGTTTGCTCCAGTTCAACTGAAGGATGCCATTTCTAGGGTTTATAAAGTCTAAGAAAATATTCCCCTTGGGGATCGCCTATGTAGCACAATGTGAGCTAAGAGAAGTGATAAGCTAGTACTGCCCTGCTTTCTTCCAGCATATTCCTTGACAAAATAATCACTCTGAAACCACAGGTCATTTAAATGTATCTCACTCTCCGTATCTGGGTGTATCTGAGTCATTTTACTTAACTGTGGTTTAAAGAAAATGCTCAGTGTTCTGAATCCAGCCTGAGATGCTTTTTCTTTGTATTTTGAGCAACTGAACAGTGACCTGTTTAAAAGTAACGTAAACAGAAAAACCCCACATTACAAGAACAATGCCAATAAACGAATAAGTGGTTGAGTGACCTAAAAAATATTTAATTCTCAATAAGATCTCATACCTTACCAAAACCAGTGAAGTGTGCCATGAGATTGGGAAATATTTTATAAATGTGCTGCACTTTATAGGTTATCAAGTCAGATGGTGGCAAAAGATAAAATGGTATGACCCAATTGCCAGGTTACCCCGTAAATCTGTACTTTTAAATGTGATAATTTGTCAAATTAGCAATATGAATGAAAAATCAGCCTTCTCCTAAAAAAAAAAACACTTTACTTTCTATTCATTATGATCATTGCCTAACGTTTTAAACGCTTAGAAAGTATAAATCTATTTTTCAAAGAATAATTTCAACAAAATAGGATGAATGGCATAACATCAGTAGCTAATGATTCTCGATGAAAGCAGCTATGGGGAAGAGACCCTGGAAGAGATTTAGAATCTACTTTGGCTCAAGATAATTGATGAAATTCTACTCCCCTATAAGAAAAACTGTTAGTAGTTGGATCAGACTTTTAAAAATGATGTTTAGTGCTAACATCTAGTCCAATCATTTAAAACATACACACACACAACACAATTAAAGCTGTGCGGGCAAGTATTTTAAATAATCCCAAACATCCAAAACTTCTGTGGCTTTGGTAAAAGGATCGTAAAGTACGCGACAACCAGAGCAAACCTCTTTAAAGCGACAGAATAGCAAGGAAAGGTCAGGGAGCCAAGCAGGTCAACAAAGTCCTTCTTCCCCGTTTGGGGTCATTCTTCCCTCCAGCACTGATTGGTCTCCCCGTAAATTCCACATTAGCTCCTCCCTTCAACGGTAGCAGGAACACTTGAACTGCCTTCTCTCTCCACAAAAGTTTAGTTTGCTGATTGGGCGTGAAACAAAGGGAAGACAGCAGGGGTACAGTTTATAAGGGGGCAGGAGAGGTTGACAGGCTATTGTGCTCTGGAGGCATCCACAAGCTGTTAATTCTATTTTAACATCGTTAATAAGACTGTTAACACATCAGACTTTGTTTAGAGACCTTGAAAACATCAACAAACTATTAAGTGAACCACCTGAAATAAAATAGTATCTACTTTGGAAGTATCAAAATCATATTTTCTTAAAAAGGAAAAACCAAAAACCCTTGAGATGAAAAGACTAAAGAAAGGAAATAGGAAATTTATTTCTGTAAAATGTGTGTAAAGACCCTGCATTCTTAGGTTTAATGCTTTTTAAACATTCTTTTTTATTTTGATATCATCTTCCATCTATGGATTTTGCAAATAAGGAAGTTAGATCAAAACACAATCATTTCCTTGTCCTTATGCAAAAAGGGATTAAAAATACAGATTTAAATAAATATTTTAAATGAATAATTAGTCTTTCAGATTAACAGCAGTTAACTTTGCAATAGAATAGAAAAATGTTTTGATCTCACTCTTCAAAAAATTAGGAAAACACCTCATTATATTTATAAGGGCAATTTTTGTGTAATTTCATGTCCAACT
>SJYQ01084716.1:263797-364822 GCA_006410935.1 Redunca redunca
CCTCCTAATGAAACAAATTTGGCTTAGTTACTGGGACACGCTGATAAAGAAACTAGCTGAAGACAACTATTGAAAGATGAAGGAAAGCAGAGCTGCTTAAAGCACTCCATAACAAATCTTAATTGCTCAAAACAAAGCAGCTGAGTTTCAAGAGCCTTAAGAGGCCTTTCAGTTGTAACTTGCAGCACAAAGCCCATGCAATATTATCTTAAAAAAAAAAAAAAAAGATTTTCAGGATAAAGGATAGAGTTAGAACTTTACCTTTTCTGAAGGGTTTAATTTTTTTCTATCCCGCCACCCTCCCGCAATTAAGTCAAGATTTAGATAACAGTTACTACAATTTAACTATAAGTCTTTTGCTGCCTTTTTAAAAGCAAATCTAAGGGAATGAGACCCACGTGCCCTCATTTCAAAAAGGCTCAAAATGTGAATTTAAAAGAATAAAACATTCCTGAACAATTATAAAGTCAAGACGGATTTTGGAAAGAACTATCAAAAGACAATATTTGTATAGAATTTGAGCATTAGCGGCTAGCCTGACACAGCAAAACCATTGTATTTTCCACTAGTTTTGTTTTGCTATATACAGCTGTGTTTTCACAGATGCAAAGCCATGTGTCTCCACCAAAAGGCCTAGCCTTCCCTTCAGATGTGAATGCAGATCAAAGGTTCAAACGCAGAAATACAAGATCCTTTCCCCTTTGGAACATGTTTTTATTTTGCTGCAGTGGCTGCAAACCAGAATTTCCATCTGCTGCCCTGCTGCAGTGTCGAGGTGAGCCTTAACAGTGGGGCTCAGAGCCCTGTTATCTCAGCTAAGAAGCGCACGGAGGGAGCACGTCTTCATGGACCCGCAGAACGCTCCCCAAGACGCCCACACGGCTGAGACAGAACTGAGCCAGGCAGAGGGAGAATCCATTTTAGTTGGTAGGTTAGACATTAATTTTCTTATTTCTTTAAATATCAGAACAGATTAGAGAATTTTTTAAGATTGGGTTTTGCAACATGCACTTTGATAAAGATAACAATATCAACTGTGATTTCCTGCCTACCCCTTCTCCCCACTATCCCCAGATATTTTACATTTGAATCTCAGCTTATGGAAAATTCTCCAGCAATAAAAAATAATTTCATAAATTAAGTGACTTTAAAAATTTCATTGTAAGTCACTACCATGTAATTTTTAATGGAAATATTTTAAACATTTCTTGTTCCTATTATCTTTTTTAAAATAACTCTTTCCCCTTCAATTTCCATTCTTTTTATTGAACAGACCCTCAGGATGACTGAGGAGAAACGAGTTTCCCTCTGTTAACTGCTCTAAAAATGGATTTACTGCCACGCAAATATGTGCTTAAGAGAACAGTAAAAATACAGCACTGTGGCTAAAAATGTGGGAGGCTTTGAACATATTTTTGGCAGGTTTTTATAAAGACCGACAGGCGTATTTACCTATCTGTAGAAGATCAAGAGAGGTTAGAGGGGTGAATGGGTGGATGGTTGGGTGGAGATGGCAGATAGAAAGCTTTGGCTAGTACCTAGAGAGATTTTACAACAGCCCAAAGTGGAAGCATGGCATGGACCAGTCCTAACGCCAATGTGTGAGTGCCATCTAGTGGTCAGCCCAGGACTGCACCCTGGTCTACCTACACCTACAACAGCTCGGTCCTATGTGGCTCCCTACCCCTATTTCCTTGCTCCACTGTGGCTCATTCCAGCACTCCCAACCCTCCTGACCAATAACTGTAGCTTTTCTGCCCTAATATAAACAACAACAACAACAAAACCCCAAAAGTTTCCGAACAAAACAAGTTTAAAAAGGACGATCCCAAAGGTTGGGTTGGGTCTGCCAGAAGCAAACTATGTAGCCACAGGTGTCCCCACTCCAAGGAGGTGGGGAAGCCACGTGAGAAGCCTTAGCGAGGCTGTTCGACAGTAAGGAATTGGCTGCGGCCACACCTGACGCACCAAGTTGCTTCAGTCATGTTCGCCTCTTTGCGACTTAATGGACTAGAGCCCACCAGTTTCTTCTGTCCATGGAATTTTCCAGGCAACAATTTCCAGAATTGTTGAATGTGTTGCCATGCCCTTCTCTAGGGAAATCTTCCCCACCCAGGGATCAAACCCATGTCTCTCATGTCCCCAGCACTGGCAGGCAGGTTCTTTACCCCGAGTGCCACCCGAGAAGCCCTGAAGGGCCAGGCTAAGTACACAGCCCCGCTGTCTGCACACACACACTCTCCGGTTTCAGTCCCTCCGTCTTTATTGCGGGGGGGAGGTGGGGGGACAGCTTTATGACTGGACAGCAATACTCCACTGGTTCCTGAGAGGCAGAGAACGGGAGGTAGTCAGTTACAGCTGAAAAGTCCCTATTTCAGCTCTCACTTTCCAGCTCAAGCGACTCAGAATCCTGAAGACGCTCCACCAGCCCACCACCAGCTGACCCGGGAGATAAGAGCTACCTTCATCATCCCCCCCTGCTCTGAGAACCACTGGGCAAACCTGAAATGAGGAAGCTTGTCTTATTAATGATTATGAGAAGCAGTGCCGATATTAATCCTCCAGCAGAACGGACACGAGTGAGGAGAGGCCCAGAGCCCACTCTCCTGGCCCAGTCGCTAGAGGCCACTGTTCTGGCTTCATTCTGGGAGTCACGCCCCCAAAGAGCACAGCTATCCTGACAACGTGTGTGTGTGTTTGCTCAGTTGGGTCCAGCTCTTTGTGACCCTCCCTGGACTGTAGCCCACCGGATTCCTCTGTCCATGGGATTATCCCGGCTAGAATACTAGAGTGGTTGCCATTTGCTACTCCAGGGGATCTTCCTGACTTAAGGATTGAACCCTCATCTCTTGTGTCTCCTGCGTTGGCAGGCAGATTCTTGACCACTGCACCACCTGGGAAACCCAGAAACAAGATGCAATACTGCACACTTGCCATACCCCCTTCCCAGCTTTACTGAGATATAATTGACGTATAATACTGTGTACGTTAAAAGTGTACAGTGCAATGATTTGATTTACATATATATGGCAGAATGATCACCATGATAAGGTTAGTTAACCTATTACTTCACATAATTACTATTTGTGTGAGTGTGGTAAGAACATTTAAGATCTACTTGGGCCCGGCAAGGAGGAGGGTTCTTGAGACAGATCAGCAAATACACAGAAAGAATGGGCTTTGGAGTGAGTCTGTGCAGGTGTCTGGTTCTGCCAAGCACTGGTGTGTGATCCCAGCAAGACACAACTCTCTGGGTCTCGTGTCCATCCAGTACGAAAGAGGGATCACAATACCTGTCCTGCATCAGACTTAAATGAGAGATGAGTTCATGAAGCTCAGAGGCAGCCTAGGAGGGGGACTCAGGGCACATTCAGTGACTGACAGAAAGGAGGGAGGGGATCACCAAGGGATGACAGTGGTGTGCATCACTATGGGTGTGCGTCTGTGTGTGCATGCGCGTGTGTGTGTTCAGTCATGTCCACCTCTTTGTGACCCTATGGACTGTTTAGCCCACCAGACTCTTCTGTCCACGGGATTCTCCAGGCAACAATACCTGAGTGGGTTGCCATTGCCTCCTCCAGGGGATCTTCCCGACCCAGGGATTGAACCCGTGACTCTTGCGTCTCCTGCACTGGCAGGAGGGTTCTTTACCTGGGAAAGTCCCCTTGGGCGCTATACTGAAAGGACCCAAAGCACTGTCCACGTTCCCCCTGCCCATGCGAAGCAGGCCAGCTGAGCACCGCTGAATGCTTAAGAACACATTAAGGTTCTGAAGTTTCTTAAACTCAATGAACATGTTCCCTAATCTATAAATCGGAGCTGGTGATAGCATCAAGCTTACAGGACTGTTCCAAGGCATAAAAGTACAATAGGTAAAGCACCAAGTACAAGTCTGGCACATACGTGGCAGTGTGAGGTTGGAGATATTAGCCATTGGGTTTAATCCTGTAGGATTCATGTCAGCACTTTTCTTTCTCATTGTTGTTAATAAGACCAGCTTCCTGCATTTCAGTTTTGCCTGGTGAACATTGACAGTGAGGACCCGAGACATTTTCCTTTTATTAAAATACTACTTAATTTCTGGGCATTCCCTGGTGGTTCAAAGCTAGGACACCGCACTTCCACTGCCAAGCGGTGCAGGTTCAACCCCTTAGTTCTTAGGGGAACAAAGATCCCATAAGCTGTGTGGGACGGACCAAAAAAAAAAAAAAACCTGTTTAAATCAATCCCTGGTCAGAGAACTAAGATTCTCATAAGCCGTGTGGCACAGACCAAAAAAAAGGGGGAGAGGCAAATTATTTAATTTAAAAGCTGTGACTTGGGACTTCCCTAGGGGTCCAGAGGTTAAAGATCCACCTTGAAGTGGAGCAGACTGCAGGTTCGGTCTCTGGTTGGGGAACTAACATCCCATGTGCCGTGGAACAGCTAAGCGCACGCGCCGCAGCCTGACTGAGCCCTCACTCCCTGGAGCCCGTGAGCCACAACGAGAGCATCCGTGTGCCGCAACAGAAGATCCCACATGATGCGACAGAGATCCTGTATGCCACAACTAAGACTCTGACACAGCCAGATGAACAGGTAAGTAGTTTTTACAAAATAAAAGCTGTAACTCGTCTCAGAACCTACTGTTCAGCACGTGGAACTCTGCTGAATATTACGTGGCAGCCTAGATGAGGGGGGAGTTTGGGGGAGAATGGATACATGCATATGTGCGGCTGAGTCCCTTTGATGTTCACTTGAAACTACCACAACATTGTTAATCGGCTCTACCCCAATCCAAAATAAAAGGTTTTTCTTTAAAAAAACAAAAACAAAAACTGTGATTTGTCTCAGTGTGGTTCACCCCTGGCTTTGAGGCTGGAGGCACTGTGCTCCACACACCTGTACCCACTGCTCTGTGACTGCTTTGAAGACCTTGCTAATGAGCAAGACTGCGGTGACGCAGAAGCAGCAGAATGTAAGCGGGTGGAGAAGACTCTGGGCCAGAAGATGTGGGTTGGCCCGGCCCGCCCTGCCACACGCAGGGTTGAGAGTGAGGGTGCACAGCCCAGCCAGCCCTTCCTCCTCACGCCCAGCTCAGCCCTGCCTGTGTGGACACGCTGGTGTGTGTGCCCAGGTTCCACGCCTCACTCCCCAGGCCTGCCCCACCCTTCAGTTAACCTCTGGTCTGGGGCGCCAACGCTACTGCTGACAGCATCAGCACACTAAGATGGACCATCTGTTGATGCCCAGCTGACGATGACATTTCCCAGTCCCTCCTATGTCTGGGTATATTCTGGGACAATGTTCTGGTTGATCAGGTCTGGCCAGAGGGAGCAGAAATACGGAGCCCCCTAAAAGGAAGGAGTGTGTCCTCCCATTTCCGGTGTGATGAGCTGGGCCTGAGCTTGGGTAAGACGTGTGCCGTGTGCTGAGGATACAAGAGCCACGGGATAAAAGGAACCTGGGTCCTCACTAAGCCTCCGTGTGAGTCCTCCTCCACCTACTCCCAGTTTGAGTGACAGAGAAATTATCTTTGATAAAGGCACCCTTTTTTGTGGCCTTTTTTTTACCACAACACCCAAACCTATATCCTGACTGAAACGCTATGGTTACTGGATGCGTCTGCATGAAATGGGCACCGAGCCCATCGTGTCTGGCATGTTATCACTTGACTCAATCTAATTCTAAGCAGAAGGGACAAGTAAACCAAAGCTATTCTGCTGATCCCCGTGGACACTGGATCACTGTGGGATTCCAAAGTAAACGAGGAGGTTAACAAAAACTAACCAGGAGGGACTTTCCTGGTGGCTCAGTGGTGAAGACTGCACTTCTACTTCAGGGGGGTGCTGGTTCAATCCCTGGTCAGGGAACTAGGATCCCACCACTGTGCATCACGGCCAAAACCAACACAAAACTAGAAAACAGATGGAAAGCCAAGGAAAGGAGGAAATAATCCTAACAGCTTCATGTGCAGTATTTTTGAATTTTCAAATAGATGTAGGTGATTGAGAAGATACATCAAAATGAAACATCATTTCAGTTCAGTTCAGTCGCTCAGTTGTGTCTGACTCTTTGCAACCCCATGAATCGCAGCACGCCAGACCTCCCTGTCCATCACCAACTCCCGGAATTTACTCAAACCCATGTCCATCAAGGCGGTGATGCCATCCAGCCATTTCATCCTGTCTTCCCCTTCTCCTCCTGCCCCCAATCCCTCTCAGCATCAGGGTCTTTTCCAATGAGTCAACTCTTCGTATCAGGTGGCCAAAGTATTGGAGTTTCAGCTTTAGCATCAGGCCTTCCAATGAACATCCAATGAACATCTCCTTTAGAACGGACTGGCTGGATCTCCTTGCAGTCCAAGGGACTCTCAAGAGTCTTCTCCAACACCACAGTTCAAAAGCATCCCCTCTTCGGCGCTCAGCTTTTTTCACAGTCCAACTCTCGCATCCATCCATGACCACTGGAAAACCATAGCTTTGACTAGACGGACCTTTGTTGGCAAAGTAATGTCTCAGCTTTTCAATATGCTATCTAGGTTGGTCATAACTTTCCTTCCAAGGAGTAAGAGTCTTTTAATTTCATGGCTGAAATCACCATCTGCAGTGATTTTGCAGCCCCCAAAAATAAAGTCTGACACTGTTTCCACTGTTTCCCCATCTATTTCCCATGAAGTGATGGGATCAGATGCCATGATCTTCATTTTCTGAATGTTGAGCTTTAAGCCAACTTTTTCACTCTCCTCTTTCACTTTCCTCAAGAGGCTTTTTAGTTCCTCTTCACTTCCTGCCATAAGGATGGTGTCATCTGCCTGAGGTTATTGATATTTCTCCTGCAATCCTGATTCCAGCTTGTGCTTCTTCCAGCCCAGCGTTTCTCATGATGTACTCCACATATAAGTTAAATAAGCAGGGTGACAATATACAGCCTTGATGTACTCCTTTTCCTATTTGGAAGCAGTCTGTTGTTCCATGTCCAGTTCTAACTGTTGCTTCCTGACCTGCACATAGGTTTCTCAAGAGGCAGGTCATTTCAGTTGGTTATAATATTGGCAAATGAACACCATTACCCTTGGATGAGTAAATGAGACACAGACACGTGCAAAGGAGGTGAGTTAAAGTCAAGATTCCAAGCTTTCTCGGTGCTCCCCCTCATAGATGATTTAACTTTTCATCTATTTTTGTCCCTAGATTATCAGCCTCAAGAGCGGGACTCCTCAGGGTCCCGTTACTGAATCCCGCTCTTTTAAAAGCAGCACGTATCATGATGCTTGCATTCTGAAGCACCTGCAGGTGCTCCTAGTTGCCTACAAAGCAACGTTGAAATCTTTAGCCTAGGGACTTCCCTGGTGGTCCAACGGCTAAGACTCTGTGCTTCCACTGAACAAGGCACAGGCTCAATCCCTGACTAGGGAACTAAGATCCGTGTGCTCTGACCATAGCTAGACAGACGACAGACTGTTGCTGCTCAGTCACTAAGTCGTGTCCGACTCTGCAAACCGTGGACTGCAGCCTGCCAGACTCCCCTGTCCTTCACCATCTCCCAGAGTTTGCTCAAATTCATGTCCATTCAATCGGTGATGCTGTCTAGCCATCTCACCCTCTGTCACCCTCTTTTGCCTTCAATCTTTCAAGATAGATAGATAAAATCCTTAGTCCAGCGGTCTAGGCTCCCCAAACTTGACCCAAACCTGACTTTCTGATCTCATCTCCTAATCTTCTCCCAGCACAAGGCATGCCCTCATGCCTCTGTGACTGTGCTCACAGAATTCCACCTCCCAGGGTTATCCACCTTCTTCCATGTGTGCTCAAAGCCTACTTATCCTGGAAACGTTATTCTGTCGCCACCTGCTCGTCATCGTGACTGCAGCTCTTCCCACCTTTCTATCAACCACCCCAGGTGGCCGCCTCAGTCCTTCCTACTTGGTTGAGCGGTAGCCATTGTTTCAACTGATTGCTTTAAAAGGAGAAATAAACTTCAGGGGCATCTTCGCCTGAAGGGCCCAACCAAGAACCCCACTGTCTCCACACAGAGGGAAAGAGGACGTGACCCATTGAGCAGTCTCCCACGTATCTTGCCCACCCTGCTTCCTCCACCCTACACCCCCAGTTTCTATTTTTGGCAAAGTGATGCTGGCTGGCAGGGGCCGCGTTAGCAACCCCTCCCAGGGGTATAATGCATTTCAAAAGAACATCCCTTTGGAGAGAAATGCTAGAAATGGAAGAGAGTTCCATGTGAACACTTGGTGGTTACTGACTGCCCCAGACCCACTCCACCTCTTGAGAATCTGCCTCATCCTGCTCACAGCTTAAGTGTTAGTCGCTCAGTCGTGTCTGACTCTCTGTGGCCCCATGGACTGTAGCCCGCCAGGCTCCTCTGTCCATGGGATCCTCCAGGTAAGAATACTGGAGTGGGTCGCCATGCCCTTCTCCAGGAGATTTTCCCAACCCAGGGATCAAACCCGGGTCTCCTGCGTTGCAGGCAGATTCTTTACCCTCTGAGCTAGCACCAGGGAAGCCCCATAGCTTGGTCTGCTGGAATCATCATCAAGGTCCCCGGCTCTCTCAGAGCTGAGTGGTGGACATAGTTAGACCGGACAGACACTCCCGTCCCGGACCCTGCCTCTTGTCGGGGCAGCACACCCACGCCGGTGGCTGAGCTGGGGAAGATGGGGGTGGTGCTGCGCCAAGATGCCTGAGCCGCCTTCCCCGATCGTGTGAGTGTCCCCATACTCTTCCGATAAGTCCCCCTTTCTCCTGAGAGCCAGATTCAATCTGTTGCTTAACCAAGAACTCTTTTGTTTTTTCCGGCCACACCTCCCTTGAGGCATGCGGGATCTCAGTTCCCCGACCAGGGATTGTACTCATGCACCCTACAGCGGAAGCACAGGGTCTTAACCACTGGGCCACCAGGGAAGCCCAAGAATCTTTTTTTTTAACTTTTACTGGAGTATAGTTGATTTACAAGGCTGTGCCATTTCTACTGTACAACAAAGTGAACCATTATACATACATCCACTTTTTTAGATTCTTTTCTCATATAGGTCAATACAGAGTATTGAGTCGCGTTCCCTGGGCTACACAGTAGGCTCTTAGTATCTATTTTATATATAGTAGTGTGTACATGTCAATCCCAATTTATTCCTCCTTCACTTCCCCCTTGGTAACCATAAGTTTTTAACCAAGAATCTTACCTGATAGAAAGTCAAAACCCAGAATTTCATTTCATTCAAAAAGTATTTATTCAGGTCTTGCCATGCACTCAGCATCGAGGCAACTGCCTTTTGAAAGCAGGTAAAGGGCTCTCTCCCTCTGCAGGTTTAATTTGACATGGGGGACAGTAGCGGGTGCACAGAACACAGTCACATGCGAGCAAAGCCACAAGGGTGCCGGGGAAGGGCGTGAGCCAGCCAGGGTGGGCCTGGGGGACCAGCAAGACTTTGCAGGAGCAAGGCAATACTTGCCCTGCAGGATTTCACCAGGTGGAAAATGGGGAGAAGGGCCCCACAGGCAGAAGAAACAGCCTGAGCAATGGCAGAAATGGGGCTGCCTCATTGCAGTAAGAATTTTAACGTGACTAGAGGATCTGGCACAAGGGGTGGGAAGGAGATAATTCTGGAAAGGAGATTTGGGGTCAGGGTGTAAAGGACACAGTGTGGCCACATAAGGTATTCAGTGTTATCCAGAGCTACTGGAACTTGCGGACAGTAGAGCAATGAGCTCTGTACGCAGAAAGCTCCTTCTGGAAGATGGGACAGGAGGGAGGAGGGACCAGCCAGAGGGCAACAGCAAGGGGCCAAGACGGCCGCGAGGAAGAGATGGCAGAAGCCACAGCCGAGATATAAAAAATCAAGGGGGTTGGCTGGAATCAAGGGTAATTCCAAAGGCATCAGCCACAAAGAAACATGGCTTCAGAGCCAAGGCCTTGAGGGGTGGAATGGCCAGGATGGTGCCTCTCCACTTACCTTACTCCTCAGAAGGGCACCTTTACCTGTGGCCAAACCAAGGAGGAACTTAGGGATATAGGTTCTGACTCCCAGGCAGACAGAAATGGTAAAAGTGGACCAACACTCTGTTCTCTGTTACTTCCCCTCTTCAAAAATTTTTTTCATGAAGATTTGAGAACATTTAACACATAAATCCTTCATCACGGTTTCAAAATTTCCCCCACCCCTTATCTCCTTTAATAACACATAAGTTAAGATTTGCCAAAGAAACGATGACATTGTAAAGGTACATCTCACTGAAATCTACTTAATTGTTACATTTGTTTAGCTTTTTTGACACAATTTTTAAGAGTGTTTATATTCTTCACAGAACTGCATTTGGACTATCATATGAAAAATGGGTGCCAATTAGAAGTATTTTGGCTAAAACCAGTTCCTGCACATCATTGTCTTATGCTAGGAATGAGCTGGCATGAACAACAAAGGGTTGCTATTAATAGCACAACACAGAACGCAAGCGGAAAACTTGAGTGAAATTATGTTTTTTAAAACCCACTGTTTAGTGCCCAGAAAAGGGACAGACTGTGCAGCATCTGTGCTGGGGGGATATGGAACTAATAAATCATTGCCATTTTTACTACACACAGGCAGAATATGATAGTCTGTCCAAAGCCAAACATGTGCTGTCCGAGAAAAATGATTTACGTTCCAGGGCTTTTTTTTTCCACTTGATTTGAAAGTTTACGCATTTTAGGCATCTGAAATGACTTTATTAATTTAACTCTCCTGTAATCATTAACAGGTTTTTTTTTTTTAATTTGAGAAGGGTTACATTTATGAATGAATATTACTATAAACATATATACATCCTTATGTTCAAACATAAAACATTCATTGCAAAGTTTGATGTAAAGCCACATCATACCTATGACTGAGCTGGAAAAAAAATGGACTTTGATGCATGTAAAGAAATGACTAGTTTTTAGAAAACTCCTTGTGAAGCAAGATGGCTAACTTTCTACTATCAATCCAAGAAAGCCATAAGAAAAGCCTGTCTTTTTGCAGAATTAATTTTGTCAGAATATCAAAGCAAGTTTTATAACAGACTTGAAACACTGAGGACAGTACAATATCCTTCCTCAACAAGCAACTACCCAAGGCTAATTTCCTAAGCCTTAGGCACACTTGGCCATCCTATCTGCTCTGGAATACATTAATGTAATAAAAAGGCACTTCTAAATAGTAACACAGGCAGTTCCACTACTCAGATTATCATCGTAATGCATTGACAGTGAGAGAAGTCACAGAAAACAAGGACTGACAGAATGCTGTTTCAGGATTCAGAGAGCAATGGACCCTTATTTTGGCATTCCATAATCATTTTACCTACACCCTCTTTGGGAAAACTGGTAAAATTCAGGAAGCAGGGCCTAGAGGGGCTAATACATATTTGGAGTCTTCTGAACAGTCAACAGCGTTCGGGTTTTTTGTCCTAGGACTTGAAAAGTTAAAGGCACGGTCCTGCCAATTGTGAGATGCCCTCTCCAACACGGACCACCCACAACTGCGGATTTTCCATCTGGTGAACAAAACAGACAGCTCCCTAATTATTTTTAAAAAGGATTTTTTTTCCCTTAACATACTTTCTTTATTTGTCTGTGACCTGGAACTTAATGGAAAACCCAATGCATGCCAACTTCATTTCTTATAATGAAACATCCCATTTTTATTGTTTTAACTAGAGTTTTTCAAAGGCTCTAAGATAGAAATTACTACCCCCAGAGCTAACACACCAAGTCACCAAGACAATTCCCATGAACAACTGCTTTCTCTGAACAGAGAATATCTTGTTTTAAATATTAAGCACTGAAGTTTTCACTTACAATCAACATGATGAAAATAGGAGGGAAATTATTTTCAATCGTTTTCAATGGGGCACCCATACTGCTAGTGTCAAAATCGATGGCTTTTCCAACAAGATGGCCACCTCTGCCAAAAGCATGCTCAGAAATGCCAACTGTAATTAAAATCTGGCACCTGTCTTGGGCACCAAATTTGCTTCTAATATCTCCATGTTGAAATGTGTCTCAGCTTTGAGAGGACGTAAGATGCTTCTTGCCCTCTGCCCTTTGGAAAAACACTCGAGTGGAAAAATTGACGGCTGTTTTCCCGAAAATTACATTTTTAAATCTGAGCTATCCTAAATTTTCTCTGCCTTCTTTCCTTGAATCTGTTTGTTTAATTAGTCCCAAGAGACTCAGCATACATTCCCTTCACACATTTTGTTTTTATAAACCTCAGGAAAAATGGGCAGTGAAATAAGTTCTTCCTAGTATGGAGTTGTGCTTGGCAAGGGGCGGGGGGTTGGTGGTGGTGGTGGTGGTGGTGGTGGTGGTGTGGCATGGATAGATTTCACAAACATTTACATTCTATGCAAGTGGGAGACATAGAGGTGGTGGGAGGAAGGCTTTCCTAAGAGGGTTTTTCAGAGACCAGGCAATAAACCTTGATGTGATGCACAATGTCCTCTCTGGCCATGGTCAATGGACAAGCCTGTGCCCCAACTACTGCTTTGTTGAGCTGGGGCCCCTAGAATCTAAGGCTTTAGTTCTTTAAAGTATCCACAGCACTTCCCCCAAAGGAAATCTCTTCTCTCTTATAAGCCTGTCACACACTGGACACCTGGGTCCACCTAGGTGAGGCCAGAGTGGTCTTCAGGCCCCCACAAGCCCAAGGCACAAGAGGCCAGAGTGTGCGATGGCCCGAAAGCAGGTTTGTGCCCGCCTCACTAACCACTGGAGCACAAGGCCTAGCAGAGGGCCTCGCACGGAGATGGTGCTCAATAAATGCTACAGAAAGAAGAGCGGGCGCACCTTTGTAAAAAGGTGTGAACGCACCTTTGTAAAGAGTGCCTTATACTGAGACATCATAAGGCCACCTTGGCTTCAGTAGTAAAAAGAACCTGATGAAGTGGATTGTAAATCCTTCATGTGCAGGAAGATGCCTTTCTACCAAGACTTCCTGGGAGCACAGACACACAGATGTTCTGACCTTGCAACTTGCCGGCCTCCCTCCTCAGCTGACCATCAGCAACGCTATGCACCCCAGACCCCTCCTAAGTTCTTGTAACACTTCACTCTTCATCAGAAGTGAGACTTAAAGAGGTAAGGGAAGTGTGACAGACAGCATAAGGTACAAACAGATTTTACTATTAAATAAAGCAAAAAGTATATAAAAGCAGAGCTTAATGTATGACATGTCTATGCTCAAAAAGACTCATCGAATCCTTTTTAAAAAGAAATTCACCAAGAGGGTGCTTCTTTGGAACTGAAAATGACTTTTTCCCAATGGTAAAGATATTACAAAGGATGGCCGGGCACTCAGGAGGGCTCACAAAAGCCCACTTGACCCCACAATGTTCCAGAATGCTGAACGACACCCGCCACTCTCTGCAACAGCCTGCTTATGGGAAGGGCATGCTGAGTGTAAACTCAGGAACTCCACAGCCGCAGGAACAAAAACACCAAGGACACAGCTCGTAGCCTATGGATGCCTCACACTCCCCTAAACAAAGCCATCTCCCTGGATCAGAGATTTCTCTAAGGCAGCACTTAAAAAAAATTTTTTTTTTTTACTGCAGCCCACAAGAAAAAACATTTCCGATGGAGAGCCCATAAACACACATGTCCCCCACATATTAGAAGAAATAAACATTTTTATAAAATAAAGCTTAACCTGTGATGTACTTTGACTAGAACAGTTTCTACATTATTCTGGTTCATCTTTTCAAATGCTCGTCATGACCCAATAAATATACTTACAGCTTGCTATGGGTTGGGATGGGCTTCCCAGGTGGCGCAGTGGTAAAGAATCCTCCTGCCAATGCAGGAGACCCAGGTTCGATACCTAGGTCAGGAAGATCCTCTTGAAGAGGAAACGGCAACTCACTCCAGTATTCCTGCCTGGGAAATCACATGGACAGAGGAGCCTGGTGAGCTATAGTCCATGGGGTTGCCAAGAGTCAGACATGACTGAGCACTCAGATGGGTTGGGACCCCCACAGTCTAAACCACCACTGCCCTGAATGGCCCAAATGGAGGAGCAGGGTGCAAAGAGTGGTGGCTGCTGAGGTGTATTCCCTCAACTTGTTATATTGTGTGGTTAACCTTTAATGTGACTATGAATAACAGGATTAAAATGAGACAATTTCCTGCAAATGTGACAGAAATTCATGCGTCCCTTGGTTCAGGCTCCCACCTGTTCAATTCTCTCCTCCTCTTTGTCTACCTTGTTGAAGATATTAGGTGTTAGCAGAAAAGCTGAGGATACGGATAATTATAGATGGTAGGTAACAAAGACAGAGACTGCCAATCACACTGGAAAAGACGGAAGATGTATACATTTTAAAAGAAAGAAACCTGGCTACGCAGAACACTGGGCTGCCACTTAATCAATGATCGGGCTGTTCTCAGCACAGCGCCGCACACACCGTGGCTCGCAGCGGAGCCAGTCGGCGCCACGCCTGAGGAGCCGCCACGCCCGAGGAGCCGCCGCAGAAGGCAGAGAGGCCAGGGATCCGAGCCTTCTAGCCCTTTTGGTACAGACCTACCACTTTCCTCTCTAGAAAAACGCCCAAACATTCTGGATGAAGGAATGACCCTGGTGACTCCAGGGTCACATAAGTACCCAAGAGGAGCCCCACGAGTCCCGGGGCAAAGTCCTCACGAAGGCCCAGTGCGCACTTGGATGAGAAAGGAGGCAGTACTCTGGCTCTCACCCTAGTGATGGATTCGAGCAACGGCCCCCTACCCACCCCAGCCCCAACCAATGCCATGACCACCGCCAGCCCTCCCAACCTGGCTGAGGCTGACAATGACGGGATATTCCCAGTGATCAGGGCCACATTCACAAGATGCACACAGTAGCCAAAGCTGCAGTCCTGAAGTGTTAGAGTGTGAGGTTCCTGTGCGCGCTCAGTCACTCAGTCGTGTCCTCCTCTTTACGACCCTGTGGACTGTAGCCTGCCAGGCTCCTCTGTCCATGGGAGTCTCCAGGCAAGAACACTGGAGTGGGTTGCCATTTCCTTCTCCAGGGGGTCTTCCTGACCCAGCGAGCGAGCCCCGCATTTGCAGGTGGGTTCTTTACCACTGCACCACCTGAGAAGCCTGTGAGGCCCCCACCCCTCCCCAAAGAGTGTGAGCTTTCCAACCCAACTTGAGGATTCTTCCCAATGACCTGTCAGACCAACATGCATCGTGTCTGAGACCCTGGGACCCTTACAGGCATTCCTCCCAGGGGGAGGGGTCCTCCATGAGATATGTCCTATGGGTTTTCAGCACCATAGGTATGCATCTTCTGCATTCTGTCACATTTTATTTTTAAATTCCATTCAAAAGCTTGGGGAGCATTATTTCAAGATTAAATTTTAAATGGTTTAATTTGACTTAATGTTTCAAAAAGGAAAATACACCGATCTAGGAAACATCTCACTCCACTGAGTTCATCTTGAACCCTTTATTTCTGTGCTGTCTTTCCTTCTTCTGTTGTGGAGCTTTTTAAATAAATAAAGTGATGAAGGGCGTATGATAAGCAATGTCAAGATGCATATAGCATCAGGCGTCAGTGCGTGCTAAGTCGCTGAGTTGTGTCTGACTCTGTGTGACTCCATGGACTGTAGCCTGCCAGGCTCCTCTGTCCAGGGGATTCTCCAGGTAAGAATACTGGAGTGGGTAGCCGTTCCCTCCTCCAGGGGATATTCCTAACCCAGGGGTTGAACTGAGTCACTTATGTCTCCTGCATTTGGCAGGTGGGTTCCTTACCACTAGCGCCACCTGGGAAGCTCATGGTGTCAATACCACAATCTAAAGAGCTTTGGTTCACATGGGTTCCTAACTTGATCCACTAACAACTCATTTTAACCTACAGGTTATAAATGACTAATTACCCACATTAAAAAATTTTTTTTAGTTGGAGGATGACTGCTTCACAATGTTGAGTTGGTTTTTGCTGTACAACAACATGAATCAGCTATGAAAGTGAAAGTCGCTCAGTCGTGTCCGACTCTTTGCAACCCCATTGACTATACTGTCCATGGAATTCTCCAGGCCAGAAAACTGGAGTGGGTAGCCTTTCCCTTCTCCAGGGGATCTTCCCAAGCCAGGAATCGAATGCAGGTCTCCAGCATTGCAGGCGGATTCTTCACCAGCCGAGCCACAAGGGAAGCCCAAGAATACTAGAGTGGGTAGCCTATCCCTTCTCCAGCAGATCTTCCCAACCCAGGAATCGAACCTGGGTCTCCTGCATTGCAGCTGGATTCTTTACCAACTGAGCTATCAGGGAAGCCATATATCTCCTCCCTCTACCCTTATTTTAAAATCAGCACAAAGCATACTATGTCAACTGGGGTTGTATCAACTGCAAATAATGTATGACTGTAGGCTTACATTGGTGATCTAAGAAAAGACTCTCAGCAGGATTGAAGACAAGAATTTTCAGAGAAAACTCCACAGAAAAAAATGATTCATTTGTTGTTTGGCAACATGGTTTATAAAGCCAACCAATGAAAATCCTATGTTAGAAAGATGATAAACGTGAAATAAAGTAAAGCTAGGCGCTTGATCTTTTTGTTAAGTCCTCTCATAAGGGACACATCTTTAGGAAACACATCAGCATGACTAGTTTGAACCCGCACCTCCCACCACACATTCCTATACATACATCTGTGCATGTCTATGTCTGGGTACGTGCATACCTATTTCCAGAGCAGCAACAATCCCACAGTCCTGAAGACAAAGTAGCAGGGGGCACTGCCCATTAAGTTATCGGTCCCAGGCCTTCACCTCCTAATTGACAACTTCGGGGCTACTTTCATCACTTGTCGACTGCAAACCCACACTCGATTTTTCCTTCTAGATGGCGCTGCATCTGTAACACAGCCGTGCTTCTGACACACTGCAGCAAGTCTCCTGCGAACATTTCTTCGGAAGCACAGCTTAATAAAGGGTGGATTTGGAGGAAACCTGCTAAATGTTTTTCACATCTACCAACAACTGAAAAGCACATGGTGGGGGAAAAAAACACATTTTTATGCTTAAAATATTTTCCACTAGTAATTCAAGCTATTTAAAGCAAGTAGATATGGATTTAAATAAAATATATAAGGATATCTGATACAACCAAAAATACCTTCAGCCTAACATGGTGAAACTAGTGAAACATTAAAGATGACAATTTACATAAAAAACAACAGCAAAATATATTCAGCTCTAAGCTAAGTGATTTTTAAAACCCATAACGAGACAAACAAAATACTAAAGAGTTTACCACGCAACTGTTCAGTTTATTAAATTGCCTTTGAAAAAATAATTGGTTTAATAGGTGCTTTAAGCATTATTTTCATGATTAAAAGAACAGCAAAAATAAATGAACCAATTCAAATTTTACTTTTATAGTATCAAAAGCTAGATTAAAATCACACTGTTCTGTTTAATTAAACACTATAGTACACAGAAAATATAAATTTTCAACTAAGCATACATCAATCACACATCTGGAATTTTCCCAGATAATTTCATTTTTAAGTATTTTGTCCAATTAGTCNGCCATTTCTATAAACGTACTCAAGTCACGTGTGGTTTGTGGGAACCAATTTGTGATTCTAAAAATACAGTCACCTTGAATAAGCTAAAAGGATAGGTTTTATGTTTTCTTCTCTTTTGGGCTTTCATTTGTTATGTATTGACATAAATGCATTTGAACAACTGTGAAAGCACTCCTTTAAGAATGATTCTAAATACTTATGTTCTAGAATTGGATTTGGCCAAGTATTTATTGTTATAGTTACCAATATTTATGAAACAATGGATGATTAAAGCATAGTGATTTGCATGTCTAGAGGTTTAATGTTCCCTACTGCCACTGTGACCATAATGAAGTGGGTAAGGACATGGAGAGAATCCAGAACCATGCATTTTTCCTAATTGCCAGCAGAGCTACCATTTTACCTACGCACTAGCCAAGAAAACCAGATCCGAGGCTTGCTATACATGTTACGAAAGATAATCACAAACATTCTCCTTTAAACCTTGTCGGGAAGATCCCCTGGAGAAGGGAATGGCAACCCACTCCAGTATTCTTGCCTGGAGAAGTCCATGGACAGAGGAGCCTGATGGACTACAGTCCATGGGGTCACAAACAGTCGGACATGACTGAGCGACTGAACTGAACTGAAGCAGGCTACAGAAACAGGCATTTGGCTCCTACTCTATTCTTCAGTAGGTCTGTAAATCTGGATAACTCACCTTATTTCTCTGTATCTCACATTCTTCACCTGTAAAACAGCCAAAAGAATACTTGCCTCATGCTACTGTTAATGTATAAAAGCACCGTCTTTGCTATGTAGAAAGAACTGAAAACAGTGTAGTCCTCCCCAAGAATAAGAACTGGATCCAGGACCTCCTTGGTGGCCCAGCAGGTGTAAGAGCCCACCTGCCAACACGGGTGACGCGGGTTGGATCCCTGGTCGGGGAGGATTCCATATGCCACATGGGACAACTAAGCCTGCGTGCCGTGACTGCAGAAGCCCGCGCACCTAGAGCCTGTGCCCCTCGACAAGAAGCCGCTGCGGTGAGAAGCCCACGCACCACAACAAACACCCAGGGCAGCCGAAAATAAATAAATAAAACTACATTAAAAAAAAAAAGAACACCTGGATCCAAAAGAGGGCCGAGATGGAGTCAAGATAAAGAGAACAGTATGCTGGGGATGAGAGCTCCAGTGGGATGGGAGGTCACAGAGGAAGGCGGAAGAAAAGAGGAGAGAAAGAAAAAAGAGAGGCCAAAAATAACAGGTCTCTGTTCAAGGGAAGATTCCATCAAACGAATCTCGTTCAGAACACTTCGGTCAACATGTGTGGAAGCCCTGCCCACAACTCTTCCACTTTTAAGAATTTCTCTGAAACTTCTGGGCTCCTACCAGCCTGGTACCTGCGTTATTACTAGGAATTCTTTTCAGAGACTATACTAACCATCAGCCGTTCTAAAGCTATTCCCAACCCCAAGAAGATCATCCTTACAAATACGTTAACGTGTGTACTACAAGTGGCTCCCAGAGTAAAGAAAGGGGAGGAGACCTGGCAGAAGGGGGTGGCTTTGAAAGAGGCACTGCACGATTCAGCAGGACATTTTCCCCCACCCTCCCTCTAGGAAAGGCGGTGCTGGGGTAGTCCACATGATACTTCCACTAGGAATGCCCCAAGCTGCTTCAGCAGGAGAGGATGGGCTTGTGTAGCCAGCATCTGAGCCTGTTTCAGCTCGATGGCAACAATCCACTTCCAGGGTGGGCCCCAGCTCACAGTGATGTGGAGCACAGCTACCTAGGGAGAGAAGCCACGTCCAACCACCTCCGCACCTCTCAGGGTCAGCGGGGGAGGAAATGCTTTCTGCCATATCATGAAGAAGGCTGCCTGGTGACTCATAACAGGGGTACTGGCAGAGAGTCCCTCAGATGAATAAACCACGCGCCAAGCAGAGAAGCACGCACCAGGACATTCTGAGAGCCTCAAAGGAGGGTCAGCATGAAATCTCCTTGGGAAAGGAAGAAGTCTTCAGAAGAAACCGGACTGAAAACAGGAACCTGGAGCCACAGAAGCCAGAGGGACCAGTGGCTTCTCCCAGATAACTCTGGTCTCCTGGCATGGGGCCACCTCACTGCAGCCCAGACCCATCTGTATCTCTGGAAAGACCTGGGCTTGATATGAAGGATGGAAATACTACCGAATGCCTACCGTTTCCACTGTCAGAGTTGCTCTGGGTCACCCGTGGGAATCAGGAAGAATGTTTCCTACTGGCCAGAGAAAGAGACGAGCTGCAGAAGGACCTGAGGCTCTCACTGTAACAGGCCCCAAGAACAGGAGGGCATCGCTGAGCACCAGGGACAGCTCTGAGCAGACTGAGGCAATTAACTAAGTATGTTACTCCTGGAGGAGGGGAGGTGGCAGGGACTGGGCACACTGAGATTTAATGTCACGTGTACGTTGGGAGGCAAAGCCTAGAGCACCTTGGTCACACACATCATTACGTCCAGGTGGATTCTGCAGACTTTTCTCGATCGACAGGTTGTTGAACTCTCCCCAAATCTCCTGCTTTTCCTCGTGGTTTCAGTTAAAGAACTACTCTCAGGGTCGTTAGCAGGGCTTCTGAAGCTGGGCTGGCCCACAGTGAGAGCCGTTTGTCATTCCCACAGGCAGCCAAGAACCTGAATCCCGTCCCCATGTGCTGACTCTCCACCTCATGGTTCCCCATTCTCCATTCGCTAAGGCCCCTCCCCGTCACACACACCTGCCCCAGCCTGGGAATCCAGTCAGCCTCACAAAGGTGCCAGAACCGTGCAGGAATAGCCATTCCAAGGTAAACCCCATACTGGCCCTGACGCAACTGTCATCAGGGCCCACATTTAGTTTTAGTTCAACGAAAAGTATTCAGTTACACTTGTTCCACTTGTAGCAGGGCCCATTTCCTTTCCACCCTCATTTACGAAGGCAGAGTAAGAAAATGCAACTTCACAAGTAGGAAAGAACTGGCCGTTGTCTCAGCCTTTGCAGTCAGATGTCTCACGGGATTTGCCCTCAATGCTTAAAGGCACATTTGTGATTCTGATAACCCAAGACTAGAAGCTGTATTATGGACTGACCGCCGTCCAGAGCCTAAAGCGAAGGTTTACAAGCCTGTTCTGCCTTCCTTCAGCCCCTCCGTGCTTATAAATGACAGCTTCCAGTGTCTTAAACTATGAGACGAAGCTTGCCCCAAATTCTCAGGCTGCTAATGGTTTCACATAAAATGAGCTCCTACAATTTTATTACCACCCTGGTGTGAACTCGCAGGTGAGGGGCCACCAGGGCAAGGATGAAGACTTGTCTCTCACTCCTGGCCTCCTGACTTTTCCAACTTTTCCACTCAGGGTTTCAAATGATGGCTTTAACTCTCAAGGCTGCTGATGAAGCCAAATAGGCTCCACTATGTTACTTATAGAAAGCGGGAGTAAGCCACCAAGTCCCTCAGCACAGAGAGGGAATTCAAATTCATTTCCTACCTTTACACTTATGAAGCTGACAAAACCACTGACCCCGTACATTTTGACATGGGAAGGAGATCCCACAGTCCATCCTAAAGGATCAGTCCTGGATGTTCATTGAAAGGACTGATGCTGACGCTGAAACTCCAATACTCTGGCCACCTCATGCGAAGAGTTGACTCATTGGGAAAGACCCTGATGCTGGGAACGATTGAGGGCAGGAGAAGAAGGGGATGACAGAGGGTGAGATGGTTGGATGGCATCACCGACTCAATGGATGTGGGTTTAGGTGAACTCTGGGAATTGGTGATGGACAGGGAGGCCTGGTGTGCTGCGATTCATGGGGTCGCAAAGAGTCGGACATGACTGAGTGACTGAACTGAACTGAAACATTTAGTGGGTATCAGTCAATCTTCATGTTGGGAAGTAACTACCGGAAAATGTTCCATTTCACATTTCAATCAGGTAAGCCAGACAAACATCCATTTTGTACATATCATATTGGGTTGTTCAAAAACTTCCTTTGGGTTTTTCCATATGCTGATACTGAAAAACCCAAACGAACTTTTTCGCCAACCTAATATATGATGCCTGTGTCTCACACCACCAAGATCAGATCACTCTACTTAGAAAAGAGGTCGTGTCAGCATTCAAGGAAAACGTCCTGTGCACTGCACAGTTCAGAACCTCTGCATTCATCTGAAGTTTCAACCACACACCACATGCCAAATCAGCACTGATGAGCTGATTCTGAAAGAAACCTTTAAAGCAGGGCTGATTGTCCATAAATACATGAAGTTCACATGTTCAGATACAACTAACTTTGTATGACTATTTCTTACCTCTGGAAGTGATTTATGACAGGCTAACTAGATAAATGGGTTCAGTTCGGTTCAGTTGCTCAGTCGTGTCCGACTCTTTGTGGCCCCATGAATCGCAGCACACCAGGCATTCCTGTCCATCATCAACTCCTGGAGTTCACTCAGACTCACGTCCATCGAGTCAGTGATGCCATCCAGCCATCTCATCCTCTGTTGTCCCCTTCTCCTCCTGCCCCCAATCCCTCCCAGCATCAGAGTCTTTTCAAATGAGTCAACTCTTTGTAGATGGTATTAATTAATCTAAAAATATTTACAACATTATTTCACCTAGGGGAATTAAAAAGCCTAAAACTATATAATTAAGAGTAATTTCACAGTTTTCAAAAGTAGCTGACAAATAATGAATGCTTAGTGGTGGGAGCTGAGGATGTTTCTCAGTACCTTTTAAAAAATAGAAAAGGCAAACTAACTTAAATGTCTAAATGTGAAAACAGTTCAATATGGCAGGCTTTAACTACTTTCAAAACTTAAAAAAAATTTCACATTCAAATAAAACAAAATTCCACATAAATGGCTTATATGTTAAAAAGCTTTCAGACTCAAAATTCACACACAAAAAGCTTCCCTTTTTAAGACCAAAGTTCTTCTAAGATCGTTTGTCATAGGCTTAGAAGTGGTGAAAACCAAACCAGCTGCCAAAAATTATTTACTTTGTAGCACAAACGACAAAGGATGTAACACCCACTAAGTGACCTGCAGAGAAAATACAAGGTTAATTTATTCTGCATGCTTTCCGTTTTACTTTCTGTTAAAATAATGCTCATCACCATATCCAACTCTTTCTTCGGGCATTTTATCCTAATCAAAAATAAGAGGCAAAAGAAGGAACACAGAGGGGGAAAATGCAAGTGGCAAGAAACAAACAGATCAGGATTTCTCAGTCAGAAATTTAAGATTAACCCTTTCATTAAGGATAAATCTACAATAAAGAACAACACAAATACTCTTTTCCTCTCAAACGTGTAGGATTAAAAATTGGATTTATTGCAACATCTACTGTATTCTCAACACGTTTTTATATACATAGTAAGCTTTTGGATCTTTTCAGATTCAAAAGCACCAGCCAAAACAGAGCCAGAGCGACTGCAGTGAACCGAGCTCCTGCCAGATAAGCCAGAACTGAGACAGTCCTCTAAGTGTAGTGACAACAGACCCGGTTTGTTAGTCCTGAAAATATATAAGTTCTTTGTAACTGAAGCTCTGGAATGGCATCTGTCTTAAATTACATCCACCTGGGATTGTGTTCCAACAACCAATATAGGCAGATTACTGGAACTTGAAAACCTCACTTTTTTGGTAATTGACATTTAAATTGTTTGAAGTTTCTCATTAAGGTCTCTTAAGAAATTAACTACAGATGTTGGAAACGAAGTGTAGAGTGCTCAGAGAAATGAAGTCACCTGAAGGCTCCCAGTAACTAGGAGTATTTAAATATAGTAAGTGCCTTGGAAGGAGAGGATGGGCTGGCCTGCCTCACAGGCTGCAGAGCCTCGTCCCTTTTTCTCTATTCCCATTATGTGTCCCAGCACATTTTGAATGTAATTAAAGGAAACGAGACAGGCAAGAAGTTGAAATGATACGGGACTACCACCTAGACCAGAGCACAGAGTGAAGAGCTCACTTGCTGGAGGCCGAGAGACTTGAAACATCTCCACTGCCTCCGGGTTACCGACGGGATGTAAATCTGAACTCCTGGTCTGGTCTTAGAAGCCCTTCACAGTCTGACCCCAACTGGCCAGCGAGCTTCACGTCCAGCCCTGCTGCCACAAGGCACCCACACTCCACAGGGACCCGTCTGACGGCCCCTGCTGGGCTCTGCACACACAGTTCCTCGGCCAGGAAGGCTCTGCCCTCTCCAGTCATCCTTCCAGAGCTGCTCAGAGGTCCACTTCCCTGTGAATGGACCCCAAGTCCTCTGAAGGCACTCCCCCTCTCTTCCCATTTAGATGATACACTTAGAATGAAGTCCCTATCTGACATGAAATGTACCAAATAAAGGACCTCCAGGTGCCTGCCACTGAAAAGACCTTTGGGAAATTTTCTCCCATTCCCCCTTCTTAGCAGCGGCCTAGGACTTAGCAGGGATATAGTTCTCATTCTTTTCAGGAGAAAGTATAAATGAACGACTGAATAATTGAAAGAGATGTGTTAAAGGGACTTTTACTTAAAAAGAATACCATTGATATGTTAAAGAATTTCCTGTTGGAAAAACCGTTCTATGAAGGAAAATACTTTTCCCATTTACCTGCATAATAAAATCAATGAGCTCTGCTAAAAAATGCTTTTGTCCTAACTAAAATAAAAATCAAATTTAAAAACACTGAGAGCGGGCGAGAGAACCACATCAAGCAGTAAACCATATGGTTGTGGAAATAAAAAGATAAGTTTCCTCATCCCTCATTAACAGCAATCCTGGAAATGCTAACATTGCTACTAATTCCTCAGAAACAGTACACTAATTAGTAAAAGGCACCTGTGTCAACAGTCCTATTTCCATTTTTAAAAGTGGTTTCTTCAGCTGAGGCCTGGGGTCCTCACTTAGCACATTAGACATTTGTGGAGCCTAAAAACTGCTCATCACAGCTGGTCACTGGCTAGTTGCTAATGCTCAGCGGCTTCCACGCACAGCAGAACTGTGTGGAGCCACCCAGCTGGTTTCAGAAGCTCACGAGCTGGCCGCCCCGCTCCACCGAGGCGCTGTGCTGGGACAGGGATCCGGGAAGGCGGCCCCTGGTCCTCAAGGAGCACACAGCACAGCGGGCCTCCCGGATGGGGGGATTCTGCCCCAGATCCAACCATGACTCCCTGAATTCTGGATGGAGAAGAGAGACTCTTCCAACAGCAGCTCAGTAACTCCAGGGCTGGCCAGAAGGGGTCCACAAAGTGGGAGGTGCACGCTTCCTATGACACCTCACTCCAGCTGACACCCCGGGGCTATCTGGGCAGGGAGAGGGGAATGATGACGGGTAGCGGGGAAAACAGAAGCAGAAAAGATTTCCGAATGAAAGCTGCAAAAGTTCCTCCACTGAGCTGAAAGACCATGGACTTTTCTTTAATACACCTTCCAGAGGCTGAGTCGAAGAAAAGAAGTGTGTTCCACAGGTGAGAAATTCTGAAATAAACGGAATGTACCTGGGACACTGGCTGAGGAAGCGTTTTCAACCCCACAGACTTGGACTGAGAGGGTTCTCCCAGTGACCCCCCATGCTGGGTCACAGCCACATACTACCAGCAAGATATCATCTCCCTCTCCCCACAGCTCATGCTGGTAAATGAATCCTGTAGACAAGCACACACAGAAGACACCCCCTTTATGCTTTCGAAAACTCTTTCCCAAAAAGGAGAATACTGAGGAGGCTGAAAACAGCCCTGGACTGTGTTCAAAAACTCAAGCCAAGAAAGAAACTTCAGATTTGACATCTTAAATTAGCAGCAATGTTTAGACAAATCTATAATCGAGGAAAACATACATACACCCACACTCACACCAAAAAAGCTTGCCTTTCCACCCTCTCATGTCAAGTGGATAATTAGTAATGAATTGTTTACTGTGACTATCTGATGATTTTTTTTCACGCAGGAATTTTATATTAAGCACCTACTATGCGTCAGACGCTGTGCTGGGCACAAGCACAGAGAGGTGAATGCAGAGATTCCAGCTTCGTGGAAGAGACCAAACCTAAGAAGGAAGTGCACCCATCCACATCCCGAGACTAAACTGAAAATGTGACATGGGATTAGAGGCCGAGAGCAGAAAGGGGGGTGAGGGCGGGCACGCCTCAGCCCAAGGGGCCGAGGGGAGTGCGGGCCGTGGCGCCATGCATCTCTTTTCTTTCTTTCTCTTACGTCCACTGTTTACTGGTGTTCTTATGAGCCAGGCGCCATGCCCAGCGCCCATTTCACTTCATTCTAACCACTCTCTGTGCTATCATGGGCCCCTCTGACAGACGAGGGGACCGGAAGGAGCTGGCTAGTCAGTGGCAAGGCTGGGGTTCTGTCTGGGGTCTTGGGAAACTGTCTGAACCCCACTGGTCCTCAAAGCCTTCCTCGCTTAAGGAGGCAAGAGATGGCGATGATGCTGGGATGAGTGTGTGAGAAAGGTGGGAGGGGGTGAGAAGTGAGACAGAGAAGAGAAGGGGTGAGACCAGACACACCCTGGAGGGCCACAGGAGGGCACTGGAAGGGTGCTAAGCAGTGAAGTGAGATGAGCCAACTTGTGTATTTAAAACTAGTTTGGAGGAACCACAAGGAGACACCACTCCACACCAGTAGGATGGCGACAACGAAAGCAATGGAAAATAACAAGTGCTGGCGAGGATACAGAGAAACTGGAACGCTTGAGCATGGCCAGTGGAACCGCCCAGTGGCCAGGGCAGCCGCTGTGGAAAACGGTCTGGTGGTTGCTCTGAAAGTTAAACACAGATTTACCACGTGGCCCAGCAATTCATTCCCAGGTACACATCCAAAAGGGTTGAAAACCAGTGCTCAAATCCTTGTGTATGGATGTTTACAACAGCATAATGGATAAACAGAGTACAGCCTATACCTACAACACTACAGTTAGCATCTGCCGACAAGGCAATACTGTTCAGCCATAACGGGGAGGAGAATACTGACACATGACACAGAGACGGATGAATCTCAAAACTGTTATTCTAGTTGAAAACCTCCAGTCACGCTAGGCCACATACTGCATGACTCCACTTGTATGAAACATCCAAAAGAGGAGGAAACAGACCAGTGGCTGCCTGGAGCTGGAGGAGGAATAGGGAGTGGCTGCTGGCAGGCACAGGGTTTTTTTGGGGGTGATGATAATGTTTGGGAATAGAGATTATAGTTGTACAACACTAAATGTTATTACACTGTATACTTTAAAATGGTTAATTTTATATTATGTAAATATTGCTGCTGCTGCTACTGCTAAGTCGCTTCAGTCATGTCCGACTCTGTGCGACCCCATAGCGGGCAGCCTACCAGGCTCCCCCGTCCCTGGGATTCTCCAGGCAAGAACACTGGAGTGGGTTGCTATTTCTGTCTCCAGTGCATGAAAGAGAAAAGTGAAAGTGAAGTCGCTCAGTCGTGTCCGACTCCTAGCAAACCCCATGGACTGCAGCCTACCAGGCTCCTCCATCCACGGGATTTGCCAGGCAAGAGTACTGGAGTGGGGTGCCATTCCTCAATTTAAAAAAATGCATTGGAGGGGTATAAGTGGATGTGCAAGACCCCCTTCATAGAGGTCCAGATGGGAGATGCCCACTTGAAAGGTGACACTGGAGACAAAGAGACAGAACCACAAGACATTTCTGGAGGCAGACTCAACAAGTCTTGACGACAGAATATACAGGCCAGTACCTCTGCAGGCGGCACGTAACACGGCAGGTGAGGAGGATGGTGAGGCAGGCGATCAGTCGCAAAGCCACTCCACGAGCTCACACCTGAAGAGAGGAGAGCGGACGTGGCAAGCAGAATAATGGCCCCCAAAGACATCCCTGGCCTAACCCCTGGAGCCCAGGGATGTGGCAGGTTACATGGCCAAGTGGAATTAAGGTTGCTAATCAGATGACCCTGAGATGGGGAGATCAGCCTGGATCATCTAGTAGGCTCAGCATAAACACAAACATCCTTGTAAGTGGAAGGATGAGGCAGAGGCAAGAGAACCAGAGAAAGGGCAGCCTGAGAAGAATGTGACCCACGGCTGCTGGCTCTTGACGGAGGAAGGGGCCACGAGCCAAAGTGTCTGGGCAGCGCTGGAAGCCGGAGGAGCAAACGGACCCTCCCCTGAGGCCTCCACAAAGGGGTGCAGCTCCACTGACACCTTGGTTTCAGCCCACTGGAGCCCACTTCAGACTCCTGACTTCCAGAAATGTAAAGTAAAAACTGCTGCTTTAAGCCACCAAGTTTGTGACAATGTTACAGCAATAGGAAACTAACACAGCTGGGGAGGAGTTGGCAGCTGAAGAAGAGAATCAACAGACAGGGCATGGGTGGGAGGAGAGATGAGGGCGCCACAGACAACGGGGAGTTGGGCCCGAGATGCCCTTAACGAAAGGACAGAGGGGCGAGTGCCGTCCGAGGGGCTGCATTGCAGAGGGAAGGGGCAGAGGGCTTCTGCCTCAGGGTCTGGGGAAGGGCAACTTCGAGGAGGAAGTGGCATCTGTGACGGTCCTGAGGTGAGAGGCGAGAGGAAGGGTGTGAGCAAATCCCTGAGGTGAGAGGCGGGAGGAAGAGTGTGAGCAAATCGGAGAGGGGACGGGGCTGTGCGGGTGTGGAGAAGGTGAGGGTTCTGGCCGAATGGCCCAAGGCGAGCAACGCTGGGAGGAACACTGGCAAGGTGGGTGAGGGATGAGGGGGCCTGTGCCGCCATCCCGAGGGGTCCAGGCAGCAGACCGCTGGAGGGCATCAGGGAATTGATGCCATCTGGGGGGGCGGGTAGGAGGACTGGAGGCCAGCTGTAGGAAGCTAGGCAAGAAGCAGGTACGCGACTATGAGTGTGGGGCTGCTGAGAGTAAGGCTTCTCCCCACTCTCAGGCATGTGTCCAGGCCCCTGGTGAATCCAGACTGTTCTACAGCACAGGAGAGACTGATGACCCAAACTCACAGGCTGGACCTTTGTCCAGAGGATGGGGGAGGGGGGAGGGACACCTCAAGCATCTCTGATGCCCACACTTGCTTCCCTGGCAGAGGAAAGATTCTCTTTGCCGGCCGGCTCTTGCAGGTAGGACATCTGTTAAAATGTGCAACGCTCGGGTGGGGCGACACACGCAATGTTTGCACACTCTGGTTTTGTCAGTCTCTGAGCAGCACTGGGTTTCCCCAGTGGCTCAGATGGTAAAGAATCCGCCTGCAGTGCAGGAGACCTGGGCTACATCCCTGGGTTGGAAAGATCCCCTAGAGAAGGGAATGGCAACCCATCCCAGTATTCTTGCCTGGAGAATTCCATGGACAGGAGAGGCTTGTGGGCTACAGTCCACGGGGTCACTAAGAGGTGAACACGTCTGAAGGACCAGCACTTTCCCTTTCTGGGCATCACTAGGTGAACAGCTGACCACGGGAACTAAGAACACTGTGCTTCAAGCACTGGGGCATTTGTGGGGCAGGAGGAAACTCGAGGGGGATGGGATGAAAGCAGAAATCACATCTTTACTTTTCTGAGTCATTCTTGCAGATAACACTAATTTAGGACACATGCCTCTTCTTACTCCTGAGTTCTTCTAGGCTCTGTATTCCCACTACACTCCAATTACTTCAGAATCACAGCCCCTCCGTATTGCGGCAGTCAGCAGTCACTTGATTGAGGGCTTAGACAGAGCGCCTGCCAGAGGTCCCTACTGCAGAGAGAGAGGGGAAATGGTGAAGACACCTCCCTACCTGAGGATCTAAAGCATGAGAATGAATAACGCATGAACAAATATCTCCCAAGATGGCAGGAGAGAAGGGTACAAATCAACCGATGCAGGCTGTGCCCCTAAATTTAGGGGAAGCAGAGCTTTTATTATCCTCAATCTCTGGTCAAATTGAACTCAAATGGACCAAAATAATCCATAGCTCAAAAAAGCCATGTATTTCATATTTCTGAATTCTCCAAAGTCCTCTTGCTTGAGGTCAATAATTCCTTCCTAATTACAGAATGTCAGTAGGCAGGAGGTGTCTAGTCCACCCTCTTTGTTTTAACTGTGAGAAAGTAAGGATCAGTTTAGACAAGGGCCTTGAACGAGGTCAAGGGCTAACAGCAGGGTCAGCGCTGGACTGGAACCCTAGAGGATCTATCCAGGGTCTTCCTGCTCATAACAGAGTTAGAAATCTGATCTTGTAAACTGCTTTTTCTTTTCTGACTTGTAAAAAAACCCTGAATAGCATGAATAAGAGATATTAGACCAACTCCAATTTTTAGGAGCTTGAATACTTTCTCCTTTAGTCTAAACTATTTTGTGAAGGCAAAAATCACCCAAGGGTGACCTGTCACTCATTGGTACAATTTAAAGATGTTATCATTGTTTCAAAGAAACCCACTTTAGACTCAAAGCCTTAACACCCGGGCTTCTGGGCTCCGTCTAAAACAGGCACTAACAACCGTCAAACGGTGGCAGTAGCCCAAAGGTCTACTGATGGATTCGCAGATAAACAAAATGTGGTATAGACACATAATGAGATATTATCCAGCCTTAAAAAGGAAGGAAATTCTGATTCCCCATAATATGGATGAACCTTCAGGGCATTTTGCTAAGTGAAATAATCCAGATGCAAAACACAAACATCTCACCTGCTTCCACTCACTGGAGAATACAGAATAGCCATTCTTAAAACAGAGACTAGCGGTTATGGGGACTGGGGTAGGGGGATGGGGAGTCACTGTTCAGTGGGTACAGTTACCGGGACTGGGGGTAGGGGGATGGGGAGTCACTGTTCAGTGGGTACAGTTACCGGGACTGAGGGTAGGGGGATGGGGAGTCACTGTTCAGTGGGTACAGTTACCGGGACTGGGGGTAGGGGGATGGGGAGTCACTGTTCAGTGGGTACAGGGTTTCAGTCTCGGATGAGGAAAAGGTTCTGGAGACGGATAGTGGTGAAGATTGAAAAAAAAAAAAAGGTGACTGTACTTAATGCCACTGAACTGTACACTTTAAAGTGCTTAAAATTGTCAATGTTTGGCAAAACCAATACAGTAATGTAAAGTAAACTAAAGTTAAAATAAAAATTTTTAAAGTAAAAAAATAAAAAATAAAAAAAAAATAAAGTGCTTAAAATGGTAAATTTATGTTATGTGTATTTTTACCACAATAAAAAAGGCACTAATCTCCAGATGCAGTATCTTTCATCCAGCAAATCTCTATCGGGCATTTACTGTGGGCCAGGTACTGCTTCAGGGCCAAGGTACAGAGCAGCGGGATAAACAGACCAAGCCCATGCTCTCAGGAACACGGAGGCTGGGGGTGGCGCAGACAACCTACAAACAGATGAGCACACAGAACGGGTGGAAGCGAGTTCAACGGAGAAAGACCCGAGGGAGTGTAGCGGGTGAGGCTGTGCTTCGGGAAAGACCCTTCCGACGGTTGACGTCTGAGCAGACTTAAAGGGACAGACTGCTGCAGGCTGACCCACGACCCTGAGGAGCTGGAAGGGGCAAGAGTAGGGAGGGGGCAATAAGGAAGCCCAGAGCTACTTCTTAAATGTCTCATAAACTGTCATATCCATGGGGTCGCAAAGAGTCGGACACGACTGAGCGACTGAACGGAATTGAAATTGTCAAAGGGACCGTTTATAGGTCAGTATAGAAAGAAATATGCCTTCTACATCTATGTGTCTTTCATTCACCTTAAAATGAACAGGAAAACCAAGTAATTCCCCTATCTTTACTAAGATGCACGCTTCTCAGGATGCAACTTAGATCGTCCATTGTTAGAGCGCCCTCCAGTGTCTCCGTATGAAAACAGCATCGGGCCCAGACTATTTTTTTTTTTCCTCCTAAATTTTGGTATTTGGCCAAAAAGTAAAGTGGGCATATCACCCTGCTCACAAAGAATCCTGTGAGATTAAGTAAGACAAGGCTTTAAAATAAGCCTACACTACTTGTAAGGTTGTGCAACATATACATATGTATGCAATGATGTAAAATGACTATATAAACTTTTAGAAGGTTCATGTTTTAAAGTGCACTTTTTTTTTAAGCAAAGTACAACTTTCAGCTAAAAGGCAAACACAATCTACCACTAAATTTTAACGCTAATTTTACTAGGGGTGGCAAGTGCTGTCTTTACAATTTTTCAGTATTTGGGGGTTCTAAATATCAATACTTGAAGAGACCTGCATATACTTACAGAGAATTTTGGTCACTATGCTTTCTTGGTCAGAAATACAGCATGGAGTAAATGATGGTTACATTTTACATTTTGGAGTATAAACTTTAGGAACTTTTACTTTGCATTTATGTGTATAGCTTGTATATTATATACAATCCCATACAAAGTTTGTCAGAAAGATTGAAATCATATTATATGTACAGTTTTATAACCTCTTTTTGGCACTTATCAATTTACTGTGGGAAATTTTTTATGTTAAAAAAAAAGAAGGCATGGGGAAACAGTTCAGACAGACTTGTTCACATCAAGCAGCCTATTAAAATGGAATCCTTACTTTCTCATGGAGATTGGTTTTGGTTCCTTTATTATGGAATCAAGCACTTTTGTCAGTCTCAAAGCCTCAGAGGAAGACGTTACATGCAGTGAAGTGCTGAAAAGAACCAGTAGAAGTTTAACTACGTGGTTGTTTACAGAAACACTTGTAGGCTGGGTCAGTGTGACGCTGAGGCCACAGAGGGAAAAGCCACCAGTGGTTACAGTCAGGAGACGGGGCTCTCCCTAGACCCGGCACCACTAGCTGTCTGACCAGCAGGAAAGACAATCTCTGCTTATTTTACTGTGCATGAGTCTACTGATGCCAAGGAAAACGTGCAAGTAGGCCTCCAAAGGACATACTGCAATCCAGGTATACCCAGCACCATTTCTGGAGGGCAATCTGACAACAAGCATCAAAAGGCTTAAGATGTCCACACTCTTTCACCCAGCAAGTTCACACACAGAAAATCACCTCCAAGAACTTAAGTAAGGGTAGCCACAGAGACCTGAATACACGGACATTTATCTGTGCATTTCTTAAGGAAAAAAAAAAACAACTTGGAAATACACACAATGAACAACTTCGGCTATATACAGACAAATATATACGTGATGGCTGTGGAACAACAGTAAACACCAATGCTCGAAGATTTCTGTGTGTGCTCAGTCATGTCTGACTCTGCCATCCCATGGACTGAGTCTGCTGGGCTGTTCGGTCCATGAAATCTTCTAGGCAAGAATACTGGGCAGGTTGCCATTTTCTAAACTTTAACCAAAACATAAAATGAAAGCAACTAAATAAAAAGTCATCTGAAATCTGGCTTACAGTTGAAAAAGGAAGGAAAGGAGGGAGGAAGGAATGGAAAATGAGACAAAGGGAAGGAAAGAAAAAAGGAAGGAAGCAGGACTTCCCTAGTGGTCCAGTGGTTAAGAATTCACTTTGCAATGCAGGGGACAAGGGTTCAACTCCTGGTCGGGGAACTACGATCTCACATGCTGCGGAGCAACTAGGCACACACACCACGACTAGAGAATCCTTGCACTGCAAAGAAAGATCCTGCGCACAGCAACTAATGCAGCCAGATAAAGAAAGAAGGAAGAAAGGAATGTCAATTCTGGGACCCACTTACTGTCTCTATCATTCAAATGAGTTATTTAATTGATAAGGTATCTTCAAGTAACAACATGAAATAAATTAAAACTTTTATGAATTATAATGGATTTAAATGTACACCCAAGTGACCTATATGAAAACACAAATGCTATTTCTTTGGAATTTTCTTTATTGATTAGTAAAGTTTTAAACTTAACCTGTCAAGATAATGAGCAATGCACAGAGGAATAAATAAGAAACATGTAACAAGAGAACACGGCCCAGCTGCATTCAGAGGCAAGAAAGCATTTTGTTTTTACAACTAACAACTCTTCCATTCTTAAGAATGTTCATCAAGCCCACCAACAGCCACTCCCCAAGGGGCCCAGCTTTCTTCTCCCTGTCTTCCTGACATCTCAGCCACATGCACCTGTGGGCTTCCCCACAGGGAATCAGTCATGTAGAAAATGGCAGCTCCTACAGAGCAGCCACTGCAACATTCAGTTAAGGAAACTGTGACCAGAGGCTGTTTTCAGAAATTACATCCATCAGACCTTGGCTGTTGCAAAGCCATCGCTGGAGAAAATAACCACTTCAGGAAAAGTGCCGATGCTCAGCAGTGTCAGCCTCCCCAGACGCTACCTCACTGACCGTGTGAGGCTCGCCTACACCCAAGCATACGCGCTCACCTCTCAGACTCCAATGTGACTTCAGAGAATACCCATCCTCAGTGCCCCATTATGGAGTATTTCTAGAACAATACTTATGCCATAAGAAGTGCTGATGCCATTCAAACATTCCACGAAGCAGGGGTGCTCAGGAGAGTTCCCTGAGAGGACAGACTTTGGTGGCTACAGTTATTCAGAGTAAAATAAAGAAAAGCACGTTATGAAACTGTCCTCCAAGCCTTTCGGGATCCGTGGGGCCCAGAAGTGAGCAGGTGAAGGTTTTTTAGTTCCCGTTCCCACCTTTCCTCCCTATCCTCAGCCTCTCCCTTGGCCAACCCAGTGACCTTCCTCTCAGGGTTCTAGCCCACAGCAAAACTCTATAGCAAATGTACAAATGGTACAATGGGAGTGGAAGCCCTACACAGCTGGAATGGGTCCACCAGCGAAGCTTATGCTAATCTGCAGACTTGGCACAGCCTGGCTGGCGCACAGCCCCTGGCTGGGAATCTCCCTCCAGCGACATCTGCTCCAGGAGGCACCACCCACGGGCATGTGCATCTCCCAGCACAGGCCGAGCTACCGCTCTCAGCTCCTGCTCACCAGCTTGGTTACTGCCCACTAGTTCTGACTCTGGTTTTACCTCATTTCCCACCAACTCCTCTGTCCAGGCCACAGGCATGTCCCCTGCCTCCAGGCTTCGTCTGGTCTATCCACCCTCTTATGGTATTTCCTATTTCCTCAGTCTGTCACCTCTTCCCTGCAGCCCTACTCCTAGCAGAGGCTCTTCTAAAAAAAAAAAAGCATTCCAAATACTCCTTCCCATCCCATTCTTTTAGTTGCTTAGTCATGTCTGACTCTTTGTGACCCAACTGACCGCAGTCCACCCATCCCATTATTCTAGGAGGCCATTTTAGAAGGCTCTAGGTCCAATTCTTGGACCTCTGGTCTACCATCTTAGATCATCTTGACTCCATCCTTCAGCCCTTCCTGTCTCTATCTCTATGGTAAATAACCATCCTTCTTTGCTTGAAACAGAGGAGCTTCCTGGAATGTGGGACCTTCAATGCTAAAACCAGGACAGAAGTCCTAGGCAAGTTGAGACAGTTGTTCCCCCTATCTCCCTGAACTAAAGTTTCTTTCTGCCTCATAACCCCAAACATCATTTTTTGTTTACAGCATCCCATTTAGCTTCTCACTATGCATTTTGGCAACTAAAGTCAATTTCTAATGATGCCAACAAATATTTAAAAATACCTAACACTTCGCACTGAGCTTTTAATATCAAGTCAAGTGACAAAGTACACATATTCTTAGAATTCTGAGTTCTTTTCAAAATGCTCACTCAAAAGTTTGTTCTTTTTAACCCCGGCCTCCTTTTTACCATTCTTTCTATAAAGGCTTTTCCCCTTGCTTGCTCACTGCTTTCATTCTTCTACGCCCTACAGTTTCTCCCCTCTGCACTCTTCTTCTCCTATCTCCATCCTCCATTCGAGTGATCAAATTAAACCCAAGGTAAGCTGAAGACAGAAAATAATAAATATTGGAACAGAAATCAATGAAACTGAAAACAGAAAATAGGGAAAAATCAATAAAACCAAAAACAGTTCTTCAAAAAGATCAATAAACTGAAAACTCTAGCCAGACTGATCAAGCAAAAAGCAGAGAAAAAAGGACTACAATATCAGGCAGAGAGAGCAAGTCACTACTGACAATATGAACATGAAAAGGATGATAGGGCTGGAGGCAGGAGTGAGGGTTAGTTGAGAACTTGGGGGAAGGTAGAAATTCAGGGGTGACCTAAAACTGGCCCATGGGGATGGGCTGCACAATTCTGTATTCAAGAATTGTTGTATACAATACTCTTACCAGCTGCTTTAGCTATTATCAAGGTTCTGGGGCATTCTAAGCTTGATTTTCTGGAAGCTAGAGTGTACCACCTTGCTCATAATAATTCAAGGAATGCTGCCCTTAAAGGGACCAACAGCAGCCAAACTTCTGTTATGATCCAAAGGGATATTTCCACAAGTGATCATTTAGAAAAACTGGCTAGAGAAGCCCAACAACTGGCCTCAGAAAAAGGAAAACAAATCCAGAAATTACATAATTGTTGGTTTGATAAAAAGAGAAAGCTCTGGTTTGAGCAAAACAACAACCCAGTCCTACCAGAGATGCTAAAATTCCCACTCCTCACCCCCATACCTGCATTAAACCACTGGTCTCCTGACGAATGATGGAGAAGGGAACGGCACCCACTCCAGTATTGTTGCCTGGAGACTTCCATGGACAGCGGAGCCTGGTGGGCTGCAGTCCATGGGGTGGCAAAGAGCTAAACACGACTGAGCGACTTCATAACAACTGACAGGTGACAGCCCTCCTGCATCAATACTGGTGGGGAAATTAACAAGGCCACAGAAGGTGTCTGCCGCACCTGTTACACAGTCCAAAGTACAATCCAGGGAAGCCATCCTTATTGCTCCCAGGTATCTTAACCTGTTTAATGAACCATCTGAGGTCTGGCAAATGAATTTTATACATTTACTCCATCTAGTGGATATAAATGTGTTTTACTCACGGCCTGTATGTTTCCAACTGGACAGAAAGCTTCCCCTGCAGAATTCCTCTCAAACTTCATAGTAATTGAGGAATCCATGTTTACTGGCCAGGCACTTCAACAAGTATGTGCTGTCTGTCTGGTTTTACAGCACTTTCATTGTACTTGCCACCCTTGATCATATTTAGTTAAACACACTAACGTCATTATTAAGACTCAATTGGCAAAATCTGTAGAGACGCTCCAACTATTTTGGCCAAAAGCATTCCATTGATATTTCTAAATCTCAGATCCACCCCTTTGGAGCTCATAAACTCGCAACCTTTGGAACAGTCACAGAATGTCGAATACACTTGACTCCTGCTTCTTTTGACCCACAGCTGATAAAAGCAGAGATATTCTAATATTGCAAAGGCCTAACTGGTGCTGTTAAAAGTAACCATGTTTTGGTAGAGCAATCTTTTCATAGTGTGCCCTCAGGAAATGAAGACCTTAAGCATCACACACTGATTGCAACCTGGAGATTTCATCTTTTGAAAAAGACACCTCCAGAACTCTCTTCAATCTCATTGGAAAGGCCCCTATCAGATGCTGCTAACCAACCACTGTGCCACCAGACTCCAAGGAACAGACTCCTGGATTCATGTGACACCCCTGAATAAAGTGCAAAGTCTAACTGGAACTGCGTGTCATCTGGTGACCTGAAAGCAAAGATTTTCCAGAATTGAAGAAGATAACAACTGATGAGACAGCTTTCTATATACATACAATATATAAAAACAATCATATCATAAAAAAGAAGGAAAGGGAACTATATAGATATAATAGTTCTCTATTTTCTGGAGTTAAGTCAGTATAAATCAAAAGTAGATTCTGATAAGTTAAGATACATACGGTAATATACAAACAATTAAATACTATCCAGCCATAGGAAGGAATCTAATACATGCTACACACCATGGAAGACTCTTGAATTATGCTAAGTGAAATAAGCCAGAAACAAAATGACAAATATTGTGTGATTCCACTTATATGAAATACCTAAAAGAGGCAAGTTTAGAGAGACAGAAAGTAGATTAGAGAATACCAGGTGCTGGGGAATGAGGAGTTACTGTTAATAGGTACAGAGTTGCTGTTTGGAGTGATGAAAAAACTGGAGGGATAATGATGATGTCTGCAAAGCACTGTGAATATGATAATGCCACTAATCTGTACACCCAAAATAGTTAAGATGGCAAAGCTTGTTATACATATTTTACCACAATTTTTTAAAGAGGCATATAGTAAGCCTGAGGGCAACCACTAAAAAAATAGTGAAAAAAATCATTAAAGAAATAAAAAATATCATGTAAGAAAATATTCACTTAATACAAAAGAAAGCAACAGTAAAAGAATATAAGAACAAAAAAGAGATGAAAAAGATAGAAACCAATACCAAATAAATACATTACAAGAAAGGAAAACTACAGACTAACGTCACTCATGCATATAGATGTAAAACCCTCAAAAAATATTCACAAATCAAACCCAACAATGTATACATAAAAAGAACTATAGGCCATGACCAAGTGGGATTTATTCCAGGTATACAAGGCTAGCCCAATATTCAGAAATCACTTAATATAATCTGCCACATCAACAGGCTACAGAAGAAAAAAAAAAAGCTAAAAAAAACCCCACCTCAGTAAATGGGGAATAAAAACCATCTATAGAACACCTACAATTAACATCAGACTTAACAGTGGAAAACTGGATGCTTTCCCTAAGATTGGGACCAAGGCAAACAGGAGTCTCATCACTCCTATTTAATGTCTTAGTAAAACCATTAGCTAGTACCAACTAGACAAGAACAGGGAAAAGAGAATCTTACTGTTTTACAAATGTATGAAATCACCTCACTGGAGGGGCTGGGGAGAAAAGGTGCTAACCCAAGTAACTGTGGAAATAAGTGGAATCTCTGCGACTAAAGGGAAAGGAACTGTACCTAAGCTCCGGACTTTAAAGTCTTTTCCCATGAAGTATGGTCTAACAAGTCAGACACTGCTACATGTACACTGAAACTGAATAACTAAGTGCCTGGATAGTGTATGGTGGGAGCCAGGTCTCTCACTGTTGGGATGAAAATTTACAAACAAGCCAAGTGAGGAGCCTAGAATGAGCCACGTGGTAATGAATTAGAATATAATATGAACTCACCTTTAGCTTAATATAGATGCAGATGGTTTCATGAGAAATATTTCCAGAACTGTACGTATGCATGGATTACTATTTACACAAATTTACACAATTTACAGAAATTTACACAAATTTCTTTGCTCTGCCAGCTGAGAGGATTTACAAGACATTCCTAGCTGTGGGCAGTTATGTGCCCCCAGTGAGGGCAGGGTATTTCTGTAAATTGGTCGGTAGCAGCAGAGAGCTGCTGGGCTGGAGAAAGGAAAGGCAGGGAAGCACCAGGGACACCTCTGCAACAGAAGGGAACGCTGGAGGGTCGGGAAGAGGGCTCAATAACTGCCTATCAGCAACGCTGCTGATGCTCTAAAAACAGAAGAGAAAAGCCCCAGAAGCCAGTTCACTGGCTTGAAGCGGAAGTGCTAGACAACTGGGATAGAAAGTAAGACCCCTGCAGGCAGACTTTTTTAAGCTGACCTTGGGCACTTTTACTTTTCCCATCCCCATGTGTTCTGAAGGCGCCAGGACCCCAACCTGGGAATGGGTCTGCATGAAAGCCCGCTGCCACAGCCTTGGTGGGGTGTCTAAGAGTGCTGAGACTAGGCCAGCGTGCTAAGAGGAATGAAATGCATTATGAGCTTAGCCTCAGGAGCCTTAGAAGTCAGTGACCGGGTGTGGTCACTGGACCCATTGTTGAAGGACTTTCTGGAAGGGTCTGAGTACACCTTTTCAGGGGCTCCTCTGGCTTCACTGTTGACCCCAGAACCCAGAGACATTACCAGGCCAGGATCTAGGAAATGGGAAGGTGGGATGCACAAGCCAGGTGGCTCCTGGCATGGAACACCAGTGAGTCAGGAAGTACGGAGCAAGCAGATGTGACCAAGTTCCAGAGCAGGAGCCTCTGATTTGGTTTTTGAACCCAACTCTGCCATTCTCTGCTTTGAGTGTCAGTCAGCCTCTGCAAGCCTTGGTTTCCTCATGTTTATAAATGAGTCACCCAGCTTCTTTCCATGGTGATCAGGAAACAGAATGAGGGAACATATATGTGTATGTTGTTGGTAAACAAGCAAATCTCAACCAGCGGTTCTCAAAGCGTCATCTGAGGACACCTGGGGTGAGGAGGCGGCACCCTGAGACCCTGTGAAACGGTCTTCGAGGTCTTCCCTTTTCCAACTGGCTTGTACATGAGCCTGGAAATTTCTAGGTAAACTTTCTCCAAGACAGGTGATATGCGACTCCAACTGTCCTTAATTAAACTGAAGACATTTTAAAAAATATAAAACCATGCCACTTTTTTAAAAAATATTTTTCATTAAAGATGCAATCTGCGTTCAATTTAAATGGATTTGTCATTTTAAAATGACTAAACTTTTAAATTAAAAAAAAATCAACAGATATAAGCAAAAACTCTTCGAGAATTTCTCAGCGAGTAAAGGGGTCCTGAGACCAAACAGTTTGGGAACCGCTGAGTGAACAGCCAGGTGGAGGCGAGCCGCCTCCCGGCCCTACGTCCCTGGCTTCCCTGTGCGGGGCCGCGAGTTTTGTTTTCTGGGTTTGAGAGGTCGAACGTCTGTACCCATTTTCCAGACTCAGGCAGCGGCCCTCCAGCACTGAGGCGCCGACATTGCGGCGGGTGGAGGCGACCCCCGCGGGGCGTTGCCGACCTTGGCAAAGGTCGAGCACGCGCGCTCGGGAGGTTCACGGCGCTCGCGGCCCGCGGGGCTTCCCGCCAGGGGCCGAGGAGGCCGCGCCTGCGCAGCGCCGAGCCGAGTGCCGACCCACAGCGAGCGCGGCCGAGCGGCGGGGGACTGGGGACCTGCACTCACAGCCTAGGCAGCGCCGCCGCCGCCGCCGCCGTCGCTCCTCGCGCCGCCCTCCTCAGCAGACGCTGCGCCATCTTCCCGACGCGCGCGCCCCGCCCCCGCCCTGTCCGTCTCCACTTCGTCCCGCCCCTCTCCACGCCCCGCCCACTCCCCGGAAGCCACGCCCCCGCCCTCGGAGCTGCCCCCTCCGGCTGTCGGAGCGTCCAGGCTGAGTTCAGTTCAGTCTAATCGCTCAGTCGTGTCCGACTCTTTGCGACCCCATGGACTGCAGCACGCCAGACCTCCCTGTCCATCACCAGCTCCCGGAGCTTACTCAAACTCATGTCCATTGAGTCGGTGATGCCATCCAACCATCCTGTCCTCTGTCGTCCCTTCTCCCGCCTTCAGTCTTTCCCAGCATCAGGGTCTTTTCAAATGAGTCAGTTCTTCGCATCGGGGGCCAAAGTATTGGAGTTTCAGCTTCAGCTTCAGTCCTTCCAGTGAATATTCAGGACTGATTTCCTTTAGGAGGGACTGGTTGGATCTCCTTGCAGTCCAAGGGACTCTCAAGTCTTCCCTTGGTCTTCCCTTGTGGCTCAGCTGGTAAAGAATACGCCTGCAATGTGGGAGACCTGGGTTCAATCCCCAGGTTGGAAAGATCCCCTGGAGGAGGGAAAGGCTACCCACTCCAGTATTCTGGCCTGGAGAATTCCATGAACTATATAGTCCATGGGGTCTCAAAGAGTCTGACACGACTGAGCAACTTTCTCACTTCACTTTAGGTTAGATACTAACAGATTCCGGGCTGAAACGCGAGGCAAAGTCTAAAGGAGGGCTGAGGGGTTCCTTCTTGAGCGGGTCTTTGGGTGATTGACTCCAACCCTGCCCACGCTTCTGGGTTTTTGGGGCGGCTTTTGAGAGACCTTGCATATTCCCAGCCCAACATAGCCAGATTTTCAAGGGATTTCTTTGTTGGTTTTGTTTAAATATTACCTAACAAAGTTTGTGAGCCTCACCTTGTGTGTGCCTCTCACCTTGTGCGTGCCTCGGTTAACAGTTAATCCTTTATGGGGCATTTATGCCTGTAATAGGGTCAGAATAGCTACTGCTGGCAGTTTTCTGGGCCAGGGAAATGCTTGTTGAAGACACCGGCAGCACACACCACCCTTCACTCCAACTCCTTCCTGCCAGATAGCAAATACAACCCTAGCTTCACAGTCAGGAGAATACGAAGGTATTGAACGGTTTACCAGCTGTGTGACTGGGCAAATTACTTAACCTCTCCCTGCTTCAGTTTCCTCCTGTAAAAAGGAAATACAGATAGTACTCACCTCATAGGGTAATTATAAGGTATTATAAGGATATGTTGCATTAATGTATATAAAGAGCTTAAAACCTCCTCTGGCTCAGAGCACATGCTCAGTAATGTTAACTACTTATTATTATCATCACACCAATTCCTTTCTTAACACTCCTTAGTGGCATCTGATGAGAAGTGTTAAAAAACAAATGAAGACCCACCTTGAAACCGCTGCTCAATTCCTTATCATTGAAGAAAAGTCTAATACCATAAATATCATAACTAATCACTGTGAAGAATAAACAGTCACTGCTTTCTCACTAAATGAGCTGCTTTGTAATAATATACCCCTGAGTCTCATTCCATGCTTTGGTTTGAGTGCTTCCAGTTTGCAAGACGTCTTTTCGGTCTGTCCACAATAAACTTTCACTGGTTACTACCTCGGGCATCCGTTGGTTTTATTTCTGTTACTTATCAACTTTTGACAGCGTTTAGAATAAAACCCCAGTTCTTCACATTGACTCTGAAGCCTGTACTCTAATTTGGTCCCTGCCTGTCTCTTCAACCGCGTCTCAGCCCCACCTATCTTTTTTCTGTGGGTTTTTTTGGGAGGAGGGATTTGTTTTTTTTTGCGGGGTGGGGGGTGGTCAAGCCCCACAGCATGTAGAGACCTAGTTCCCTGACCAGGGATGGAACCTGTAAACCCTGCTTTGGAAGCTTGCGGTCTTAACCACGGGACCACCAGGGAAGTTTTTTGTTTTTTTAACATGATAAGCTCTCTCTCACTTCAGGGCACATACTGTTTCTTATCCCCAGAACTCTTATGGCTAGACTGTTGCGTCCTCTCGGACGTTTACCCCACCTGCCACCTGCTCGAAGAGCCTGAGCCGACAGCCCTCACTAGAGCATCCTCCTGGTCTGCTTCACTGGCACAGCCGCCCGCGTCTCCATCACAGCCCGCATCACAGCGTTTCTTTACCGACTTGTGAATTTACTTTCTTACTCTTGCCCTTCCTCCCGTTGTTCTCAAGGTGGGAGGGAGTATGCCCATAGTCGAATGGGTTTGGGAGTGTATGGTTGTCATTTAGAAAGTAGGGCTAGGGGATGTTTGGACTTTCCCACTCACAGAAAGGCTGCTAGTGCTCTGCTCTAGAAACAGTGTCTATAGAAATAGAATGTGACCTCTTTAAGAGCAGGGACCCAGTGTATCTTGTCATTGCTGTGTGCCCCCAGCACGAGGCCCAGTGACTCGCCACCTGTGGGCATTTAATAAATATAAGATGAAAATATTCCTCTGGCCTCATTATAATTCTGAGAACTGCCATGTGAGTTGTTATCCTTACTAAAAATGCCCCAGACCTTATGAATTTTTTAGGTAAAATACAACCTCCAGTGACTCTTTTGCTAACTGATTCCAATTTCTTTCAAATTCTGCTTGAAGAAATTATAGCTATGCCCATTCTAACCAGGACTACTGTGGTTTTATTGAACCTCTTGTGAGATTACTAATTTGTGGGTTTTAAGGATTGTTTCCTAATGTTGGTAGACTTTATTAACTTCATCTGCCTAGTATACAGATTCCTGGAGGAAACTATTTTTCCAGATATAATAGAGAAAGGGATCGAGTTCTTTTCCTGGAGCTAGTCAAATCTGTCTTTACTCAAGCCTCCAAAACTGAAAGAAAAAGAAAATTGTGTTTGCTCCAAAGGCACTAAAAAAATGAAATTTAGCAGGTTGAATAATTCTGTGAGACCTTGTTGAGTTAAGCAATCTGGTGAAATAAGAATGAAGGCTAACAGAAGCATCACAACTCCAGAGCACACTGGGCTTACGGGTGACAAGGGTGGTTACCAGAATAACCAATCAACGATGATCACTGTTGAAGCTGAGAAATGGGTACATGGGTGGGAGTGGGGTTTATTATGTGTTCCTCAATTTACATATGTTTAAAAATATTCTTAACAAAAAATTAAAATAAAAATCAATTCAAATAATGCCTCGCATAGAAACAGCCAGATGCAAATTTATCCAAAGCCAGTTAACCTCAGGGCTGCTGACTTGCACTGGTCCCCTCCAAGTGCCCACCAGGGCACAAGGACATTTGTTTTTGTAAACTGTACCAAAGTAAGATATTTTAACTACCACTGGTTAAGACACTTTCTTGGTCTACTTCAACTGTACCTCTCTCAGATTTCCTTGATGTTGGATGGTGTTGGAATGGCTGCATGTATTTTGGGAGTCCAGCTAAGGAAAAGCTGAGCTGGGACATATTTGGCTTAGATTTAATAGAATACGTTTGTGTGATTTGCAGTCACTTCCATGTTTAATTATGAGCAGTTCTGGTTTAAGAATGACTTTCAGGAATTCTGCTGCCCACTGTACTGACTTGTGTGCATAAAGATGCAAAGGTCAGAAGTCATATCCCAATAAGAACGTCCCCCTTGGGCACCTGGCCCCAGCAGTGCGTGCGTAGTAAAAGAGAAACAGAATTTGGAGGGCATGGAGCCAGAGACCATCCGAGGAAAATTCTTCCAGTCACCAGAAATGTAAAATTGTCGAGAGAGGGTTTGGTCCTTATCTCTATCTGGCCAATATGGAAGCTCTCTCCTGTGTAGAATATACTGTAATAGCATCGTGATGGCTTTCACAGTGTTGGCTCAGCTTGGCTGGGACCACTTCTCCCAGAATTTCCTTGCCTGTGGGATACCAGGTTGCGGTTGTTCACAAGAGACATTCGCATGAGCCCTGGAAGGTGGAGGTGAAGCCCCAGGTCCTGTGGGCTCACCCTGTTGACATGGGGCAGTCAGTGTTTACTTCCTTTCTTTTGAGACTATCTACAGATTCCTGAGTGTTCACTGGAAGGACTGATGTTGAAGCTGAAGCTCCGATACTCTGGCTACCTGATGTGAAGAGCTGACTCATTGGAAAAGACCCTCATGCTGGGAAAGATTGAAGACCGGAGGCAAAGGGGACGACAGAGGATGAGATGGCTGGATGGCATCACCAACTCAATGGACATGAGTTTGGGTGGACTCCAGGAGTTGGTGATGGACAGGGAAGCCTGGTGTGCTGCGCTTCATGGGGTGGCAAAGAGGAGGACACCACTGAGCAACTGAACTGAACTGAACAGATCTCATGACTTTACCTTCAAATCCAACTCATTCTTTTCCAACTCAGACAAACATTTGTTGACATGATTCCTGATCTCAAAGTTCAGGCCGAGCTACAATATGGATGGAGCTTGAGGACATTATGCTAAATGAAATAAGCCAGTCACAAAAGGACAGGTACTATACATGAATTCACTTGTATGAAGTTTCCCAGAGTAGTCAAATTCATAGCAACAGAAGGAGAATGCGGGCTGCCAGGGGCTGGAGGGAAGGGAAATAGGGAGCTTGTGTCTGATGGGTACAGAGTTCAGAAAGATGAAGTCTTTCTGAAAGATGAACAGAGGTCTAGGGGTAGATAGTGATGGGTCCACAGCAGTGTGAGTGTACTTAACGCCAGTGAGCTGTACGTGTAATACGGTTAAAATGGTGAGTTTTATGAAGTTCATATTTTTCCAAATAAGAAAAAAGATTTCATTTACCTATTTTTAAAGTATAATTGATTTACAATGTTATATAGTTTCAGATGTATTACATAGTAATTCAATATTTTTATATATTACCTGCCATTTAAAGTCATTCATATCCATGAGTCTGTTTTCTTATATTCATTCATGTTTTATTTCTTAGATTCCATATATAAGTGAAAACATCCAGTATTTACTTGTCTTTCTCTATCTGACTTACTTCACAAAGCATAATACCCTCCAGTTCATCTATGTTTTTGCAAATAGCAGTTTTTAAATTCCTTTTTTGTAGCTGAGTAATATTCCATTGTATGTGTACACTACATCGTTATCCAGTCATCTGTTAATGGACACTGAGGTTGGGTCCACTTCTTGGCTATTGTGAATAACACTGCTATGAACATCGGTGTGCACATATCTTTTCTAATTAGTGTTTCATTTTCTTTGGATAAATGCCCAGGAGTGGAATAGTTGGATCATATGGTAGTTCTGTTTTTAATTCTTTAGAAAAACAAACGATTTTAAAAAGCAGCAAAAAAGGGGCAGCCAGGTAAGTGGGAAAAACAGGTGAGCTCTGAGTCTGCTGGTGCATGTGGGAAGGGGGAATATGGAAATAGAAAGGATGCTGCAATTCCTTCTGTGTGAGAGGGGCAGGGAGACCAGGATGCTCTGCAGAGGAGGGATAAAACTGGACGTGGGGAGTGAGCCTGAGATGTTAGAGGAAGACCGGAGCAAGCAGAAAGGACTGCTCCAGGCTGTAAACCACAGGAATGCCCAAGTCTCAAGCACTGCTGCCCTCCAACATAAGGGTCTCCTGAATGGAAACAGGGTACATTGTTACCACTTGGTCTTTTTGTTTTTGTTCTGACAGCAGAGAATGCAGGATCCTAGGTCCCCTGACAAGGGATCGAACCCTGGTTCCCTGCATTGGAAGGGCAGAGTCTTAACCACTGGACTGCCGGGGAAGTCCCACCACTTGGTCTTAATAATTGTCATGAAACTCGAATAACTCTCACTGTTAATCTTCGAGGTACTGAATTTTTGTATTGGCGCAGCTACACTTTTGGAAAACAGTCACACCCCAGGAGATATTGAATAACAATAATAATCAACCCATGGTTTACAGTAATCATTTCAAGCTTGAATAACTTAAATAACCACTTGCAGCAGTACCTATTAGGAAAATGAAGCTGCATTATTCCTTTGTTACAAACACCAAAGGCTCTTTATCATAATCCATTTTCCCCTTCCTTTGGGTGTCTGGCCCATGTAGGTTATTTTCACCAAAGTTGCGTCTCAAAGGCTGGAGGGCCAGTGTCACTGATTCAAGACTTCAGAATGTTGCACTTAGAAAGAAGCATATTAGAAGTTCTGTAGAATAATTTTTCAACAGTGGCATGGATAGAACTACACTCTGAAACCATCCAGGCCTCCCGCTGCTCTAATACAAAACCCTCCCAGCCTTACCTCCTGGCAGGCGCTGCCTTTGATAGCGTGATGACTGTGTCTGGCTTTCTTGGGGAGAGAGGAGACTGTCTGTCAAATTTAGGCCAAATGCAAACGAACTGGAGACCACATTGTGGACTCTCTGAGCCTCAGCTTTCTCTTTATAAGGCGGGGGAAGTTGGACTTAGCTGACCTCTAAAATTCCTTCTGGCTCCCAAATACTGATTGTATAACGAAGATTCTTTTCGAATCTCAGCCTCTGAAACTGTGCTCCAGCGCCCCCTAGTGTCTCGGGCAGATGGTTTCCCAGCCCCCACTGCAGCCCCACCCCCGCCTCTTCAACCTCCCACGCTCTCCCTCTGGGACTCTCCGGGGCCCTTCCCCTGATCCACTGCCTTTCTTCCAAAGCCCTTTGTTGTTGTTCAGTCTCATCCTAGGGGAAAAAGTGAAAGTGAAAGTCGCTCAGTCGTCCGACTCTTTGTCCATGAAATTCTCCAGGCCAGAACACTGGAGTGGGCTCTTCCCTTCTCCAGGGGATCTTCCCAACCCAGGGATCAAACCCAGGTCTCCCGCATTTGCAAGAGGATTCTATCAGAGAAGCCCTCATCCTCAGGGACTGGAATGCAAAGGTAGAAAGTCAAGAGATACTTGCATCAACAGGCAAGTGTGGCCTTGGAGTACAAAATGAAGCAGGCCAAAGGTTAACAGACTTTTGCCAAAGCACTTCTAAATAACTAGATATTATTTGCGATGCTTCTGTTGACTGTAAGCCCTGTGAGAACGGAAATTTTTGCCTGTTTTGTTCACTGATGTATCCCAAGCCCCCGGAACACAGCCTGGCATCTGACAGACGTTTAGAATTAATTTGTCAAACTGGAAGTTTCAATCTTGAGGCATCCTCTGCCAAGATTTTTATTCTTTGCTTAATTTTCCCTGTTGCTTTTTTTTTCAATTGGAGGATAATTGCTTTACAATATTGTGTTGGCTTCTGCCGTACATCAACACGAATCAGCCACAGGTACACACACATCTCCTCCTTCCTGGACTCCCCCAACTCTCACCCCATCCCACCCCTCCAGGGGGTCACAGAGCACTGGGTTGAACTCCCCTTGACTCACAGCGAGTTCCCACTGGCTATTTCACACATGGTGATGTATGTTTCCATACTATTCTCTCCATTCATCCCACCCTCTCCTTCCCCCACCGTATCCACAAGTCTCCTCTCTGTGGCTGCTTCTCCATTAATGCCCTGCAAATAGCTTCATCAGTACCATCTCTCTAGATTCCATACTCTTGCATCAATATACATGTCTTTCTCTTTCCGACTCGCTTCACTCCGTATAACAGGCTCTGGGTTCATCCACCTCACAATGAATGCTGGAGAGGATGTGCAGATAAGGGAACCCCTGTCACTTTAAGTCACTTTTTATATTAAGGATTATCTTAATATATAATTCTTAATATAGATTATATAGAATAATATATAATTATCATAGTTTATAATTATCTTAATACATATGCTGTTTCTTCTTTTTTAATTTTGAAAAAATTTTTATATTTTGGACTCACCTCATGGCACACAAGTTCTTAGTTCCTTAATCAGAGATCAAACTCTTGCCTCATGCATTGGAAGCATGGAGTCTTAACCATCGGACTGCCAGGGAAGTCCCCAGTTTCTTTTTCTTCTTAGTTGCCTGTGCTGTGGGCTGCATAATAGCCCCCACGATGTCTGCATGCTAATTTCCAGAACCTGTGAATATGTTACTTTGCAAATGTGATGAAATTAAGGACCTTGAGATGGGGTAATTATTCTGGATTGTGTGGCTATGCCCAATGTAATCACACGGTCCTTGGGACAGGGTCAGGGTCAGAACAACAAGATATGACATAGACTCAAGTTCAGAGTGATGAGGGGCCCAAGGCGAGGAATGCAGACATCTTCCAGAGACTGGAGAAGGCGAGGAAACGGCTTCTCCCTCCAGCTGCCAGGAGGAACACAGCTTTGCTGACACCTCAGTTTTATCCCCATGAGAGCTATTTTGGACTTGTTACCTCCAGAACTGTAAGATAATAAAGCTGTGTTGTTTTAAGGCACCAAGGTTGTGGCCATTTAGTACAGCAGCAGGAAGAAGCGAATACATCCAGTAAAAATAAAACCTGCCTAAGCACACTGCTTCGTACAAACCAGCCAATTTCAAGCCCAAAGTGGCACAGCTGGTTCAGATGACCACAAACATCTCTGTCAGTATCAGGCAGAATCATCAAACTCTCGCTCTGGCCAGAACCTCCTTGACTGAAAATTTCTAAAGAGAGCAGCTTCAGTAGCTTTTCAAGCCAGAATTTTGGGATCTTTTCTTTGTGTGTCATTTGAAAAGGATTCTCCACCCCTGAACTGTTTAAATTGAGACCCCAGGCACTTACCACTGCCTGAAGTCACATTATACTCTTGCTTGCTTATTGCCTGTCATTACTGTCATTCATTTGCCGCCTTCTATTAGAATGGAAGCCCCGTGGGGGTGTGGAAACTGAGTTTACTTTGCCACAGTGTGTTCAATGCCTCAAATGATGCTGAGACCCAGTAGATGCTAAATAAATGTTGAGCGAATAGCTGGGAAGTTGACTTGCTAAGGAGAGGTAAGAAATCCTTCAGCACCACTTTGTCCTGCCTCTGAAAGAAGACGAATAGCAGTTCAAATGCAGCTGAAAATCATGAGATTCAAGGGGGGAGGGCAAATGCGGTGCGTGCTCAGTCATGACCGACTCTTTGGACCCCACACTGCAGCTCTCCAGGCTCCTCTGTCTGTGAAATTTTCCAGGCAAGAATAGTGGAGTGGGTTGCCATCCCCTCCCTCCAGGATATCCTCCCAGCCCAGGGATCAAACCTGCGTCTCTTGCATCTCCTGCATTTGCAGGTGGATTCTTTACCACTGAGCCACCTGGCCAGGTTGTTAGTTTTGAGTGATGGGAGGAAATGAAGGAGTCACATAAGGATAAGAGTGAGAATGGAGGAGGCACGGAAGTTATAGCCAGGCTTTGAAATGACTCCTTGCCCGACTCTTCACAAATTGCACGTTTAGGAAATAAAGAGGACGTTTGTTACCTGTAAAAATGTACTACATCCAGCAATCCCACTCCTGGCGTGGAATAACTAGTTACTGTTGTTCAGTCACTCAGGCATGTTCGACTTTTTGTGACCCCATGGACTGCAGTATGCCAGGCTTCCCTGTCCTTCACTATCTTCCAGAGTTTGCTCAAATTCATGTGCGTTGAGTTGGTGATGCCATCCAACCATCTCATCCTCTGTCATCCCCTTCTCCTCCTGCCTTCAATCTTTCCCAGCATCAGGATCTTTTGAGTCTGCTCTTCACAACAGGTGACCAAAGTATTGGAGCTTCAACTTCAGCCGAAGACTAATTCAAAAAAATATATGCACCACAGTGTTCCCTGCAGCCCTGTATACGGTAGCCAAGACATGGAAGCAACCTCAATGTCCCTCAACAGAGGCATGGGTAAAAATGTGGCGCATGTGTACAATGGAGTACAACTCAGTCATGAAAAGAATGACATAGTACCATTTACCACAATGGGGATGGACCTAGAGATTATCAAACTAAGTGAAGTAAGTCAGACAGAGAAAAACCAAAATCATATATTGCTTATATATGAAATCTAAACAAATGATAGAAATGAAGTTGCTTACAAAACAGAAATAGACCCACAGATGTAGAAAACAAACCTACGGTTACCAAAAAGGGACTTGTGGGTACCAAAGGGCTTCCCTGATCGCTCCGTTGGTAGCAAATCCTCCTGCAATGCAGGAGACTCTGGTTCGATTCCTGGGTCGGGAAGATCCCCTGGAGAAGGGAAAGGCTACCCACTCCCGTATTCTGGCCTGGAGAATCCCATGGACTCTATAGTCCCTGGGGTCGCAAAGAGTTGGACAGGACTGAGCGACTTTCACTTTCACAAAAGGGGAATGGTGGGGGGGATAAATTAGGAGTTTGAGATTAACATATACACACTATTATATATATATAAAAAACCAAAAGGGACCTACCATATAGCAGGGAACTATACTCAATATTTTATAATAACCAATAAGGGAAGATTATCTGAAAAAGAATATGTGTGTGTATGTATGTATAACTGAATCACTTTGCTGTATACCTGAAACTAACACATTATAAACCAACTATACTTCAATTTTTAAAAATCTATTAGAAAATCTATTAGAAGTCTGTTAGAAAAATATTAAATTAACTTAATAATAGTTAATTTGCTAACAAAATAATAAGCTAATTTATTAACTTATGGAGCCAAGGAGAGCGGCCCCTGTCTTGGCCACTACTAGGTAGCCCTACGAAAGGTAAATAGTAATAACTTGTGAAAAAACTAAAGTCCATGGTTATTCACTGTATCATGATTTGTTATTGCAAAATATTAGGGAAAAATCTAAATGTTTCATCACGGGGCCAATTTTTTAAAGTATGTACATGAAACAATAGAAAAGTATGCAACCATAAAAAGAATTTCCTTAATAGTTTATGTCCTTATTCTTTTTACAAATTTCTGAATGTACTAATACAGAAGCAGTTTCATTACAATAGAATGCATTGCAAGGGAAAAAAAGACACGGCACAGAACAATTGTATTATATTCTATCTTTTGTGTAAAAAAAGACTAAAATAAAAATATGGTTCACACTTGATTAATTTTTAAATTTGTTTTATTTTTGGCTGTGCTGTGTCTTCGTTGCTATGTGAGGCCTTTCTCTTGTTGCAGCAGGTTGGGGCAACTCTCTAGTCGCAGCGTGCAGGCTTCGCATTGTGAGGGTTTCTCCTGGTGCAGAGCTTGGGCTGTATTTTTGTAAATGAAAACGACTTGTAGATATTTAATCAGTACTATATGTCTGTTTTGCAGAAATAAAATGCTGCTTAGAGATTCTCTTTAAATATTTCTTATTTTTGTGCTTAAACATATTTTCTGTTGATATATGGAATGTTCTGTACAGAGATGCATTGTTGTACTGTTGGGCTAGGCCGTTTTTTTCAAAATCTGGTGTTATCCAAGTATCTTTGACCATGTTAAAAAAAAATAGTATTTTTTGTTATTAAAATTTTGACTGCATAATTAAGAAAAAAACTCTGAAGGGAAAAATGTGTGTGTGTGTGTTAGTCACTCAGTCGTGTTTGACTCTTTGCAACCCCTGGTGGACCGCAGCCCACCAGGCTCCTCTGTCCATGGGATTCTCCAGGCAGGAATACTACCATGGGTTGCCATGCCCTCCTCTAGGGGATTTTCCCAACCCAGGGAAGGAACCTGGGTCTCCTACGTTGCAGATAATTCTTTACCATCTGAACCACCAGGGAAGCCCGAAAGGAAAAATAATGCTTCTAAATGATAGGGGTTACCTATTGAAGGAAGCAGGGACAAGGCACATGGAGATGGGGATGGGGAAGGTTTCCACCGTATCCCTTTGGCAATTTTAAAACTTTTGAACCATTTACATGTATTATTTATTCAAAACGTTAAATTTAAATCATATGAACAATAAGTCAAAAAGAAGAAGAGAAGCCACAGTCTTACCCCACTAGACCCAGGTCCCTAACGCAGCCTGACACAGAGACCCTGCACTGCGGTTGCCTGTGGACAGTGGGGTACCATACGCATGCTGGTGTCTCCGTGGCCACAGAGCTCTGGGTCTGTTTCATATACCATACTGGCTTGAAAACTCCTGAAGTCCCAGCCTCTGATTCCCAGACTCAGGGCCCAGCGACTTGCACAGTTGACAGAGCCTCTGTGGACAGGAGGCTTGATAAAATGTGTAACATTGAACCCTATGATGAAAGCTGGTTGGTTAAGATCCTCTGGCTTTTGTGGAATAATCTTTAATGCACCAGACAAGAAGACTGCTAACCAGCCTTATTACTGACAATTTCCTCCTGTCCCTGGTAGGGCAGGCAGACGATTTGAGGATTATCCAGGCTCTGACAAATCCCCTGGGCCCTGACAATCTCATTTACAAAAGAATCAGATCTGTTTATTGCTGATAATAAATGGTATGCCCTAAGGTTTGCTTGTAAGTAACATGTGAGTTGTTTTTTTTTTTGTTCTTTTAGCAACAGGAACCAAACTTAGATTCATCCTGATAAACTGGGCATTTGGGATTTTATGTGATGTAATTTCTCTGAATGATTTCTTAATCCCCCTTTTCTAAACCTTTGCTCCCCAGCTCATGATGACATAAACAGCCTTGATCCAGAGCAAAAATGGTCCATCTAACAAAAGAGCCTGTTCCTGTGGCTAACATTCACTGGTCATGGTGCTTCATTTTTATTTGTTGCTCTAAGAATTATTTAAAACAAAAGGACAAAGCATATCTTGAACTTATATGTCTGATAAGCTGAGCTCTCTGAATGCAAACACCATATCCTCATTCGTCTCTGTATACCTTGCAATAGGTATAGTAGCTCGCGCACTATAGATTCTCAAAACCAGTAGTGAGATTGCCTTGTTCATAAACTACCATCATTTCTCCAGTGAAATGTTCTCTGATATCTAAATGTTAGCTAACTTCATTTAGAACCTCAAATAATGAATGATTTACATTAGCTCTGTCCTTCCTCTTGATTTCTGAGAAGTAAAATGCCCTGCTGAATTCCAACCTATGCATATTATTAGTATTTAATCTTATTCATAATGTCTCATTGAATGTGGCTATTTTTTCAAGTATTGCTGCATAAGGAAAATCTCCAAGCATAAGTTAATATCTCCCTTGAAAGTTGAAAGTTAAGTCGCCCAGTCGTGTCCGACTCTTTGCGACCCCGTGGACTGTAGCCCACCAGGCTCCTCCATCTGTGGGATTCTCCAGGCAAGAATACTGGAGTGGGGTGCCATTTCCTTCTCCAGAGGATCTTCCTGACCCAGGGATTGAACCCAGGCCGACGGCATTAGAGGCAGACGCTTTAACCTCTGAGCCACCAGGGAAGCTAATGGATATTAATATTAATGCCCCTTAATATTAATCTGTGTGACTCTGGTCTTCTGACTATTTTCCTCTAAGTTGCTCCTGAAACTGATGCAAAAGCCTGGACTTGGAGGGAACTCTGGGCCCCTATATTTCTTTTGTGGAGGGGTGGGGGAAGGGGGCACTTACCCTTCTGTATTTTGTACACTCATCTAGGGATCAGTGAGGACCTGTCTGGTAAGGAAACAATTACTGGTACCCAAATTCATCCTCTTCCATGTATAATATTCCTCATTCTAGTTTTCTGCCTAATGAAGCAATACAGCTATCCAGATGATTTCCAGAGTCCAAAATCAAGGCTCTTCTGAAGGTTTCGTCATTAGTTTTCTCCAATTTAGAGGAGTTTTAGGATTCCAGAGGTTGAAAAGGCCCAACTGTTACATGTCTCTCTCTCTTTTATTTTATTATTATTATTTTAATTTAAATTTTATTTTTTTTACTTTACAATACTGTATTGGTTTTGCCATACATTGACATGAATCCACCACAGGTGTACATGAGTTCCCAACCCTGAACCCCCCTCCCACCACAAAAGCCGGTAGGATTTTCTCTCTCTTTTAAAGAGAGCTGTGGCTCTCTAGCTGTGGCTGTGCTAGTCTTCACTGCCGCGCGGGCTTTTCTCTAGCTGTGATGAGCCGGGGCTGTTCTTTGTTGCAGTGCACAGGCTTCTCATGGCAGTGACTTCTCTTATGGAGCAGGGCTCTGGGGCGTGCAGACTTCAGTGGTTCTAGCTCCCAGGCTCCAGAGCACAGGCTCAACACTTGTGGCGCACGGCCTTAGCTGCTCCCTGGCACATGGGATCTTCCCAGACCAGGGATCAAACCCGTGTCTCCTGCATTGGCAGGCGGATTCTTTACCACTGAGCCACCGGGGAAGCCCATTTCTCTCTTTTAAAATCCCATTTAGTATTCAATATATATTCATTATAGACTGATTGAAACATATGGAAATAAATCAACAGGGGCATGGGGAGAAAGTTAACATTCAAAGGTAATTGTGAATATTCTGATGGTTTCCTTATAGATAGATTCTTAGGCATTTTTCTATTGTGTGTGTCTTTTTCTCTCTCTTTCCATAGATGGATAGATGCTTCACACACACACACACACACACACACACATATCCATGGGGTTGCAAACGGTCTGACACAACTGAGCAACTGAACAACAACACTCTTAACAAATACAACACATATACATACTGCTTTAAAACTTTTCTTTGCTCTCAATAAATTACTAAAACATATACTTAAGGTTATATTGTAACACTCCAACACACATGGAAATATTCATATATTTTCTTCTGCGGAAGTGAAAAGAAATAAAACACATATGTAAAAATACTGAAAACAAATCTAGTGAAGGGTCCTATGTAAGCCATGAAAATGAGTTCAAAATATTAGGAAATTAGTTTCTTCTAATTCAAATTTTTTTTCTTTACTTTGGTTAACTTTGGAAAATATTTTTCGCACCATAAACTTTTTGTAGGAACACAGCTAGGAGATTCTCCTATTGTCATGTAATCCTAAGCTTAAAGTTTGCAAAGTCTAGTTTTTCTTCTTCTTTTTCTTCTTTTTTTATTTTAAGCCTTTTAATTTAACTTATCGACCCCAGTATTTTTGCTACATCCATTGCTAGGATCAAATCGTTATACTTTTCAAAAGCATTCCTTTAACCTGAGGTCAAACAAATGTGAAATATGAGGAAGTTATAAATAGACTGAAATCTAGAACAACCATAACCCTGATATCTAAATTTTTATATCTTTGAAGTACACTGAATACAGAAAGAATGCAGACTTTCTTTTCCAGCCAGAGAAACCACACACACAAAAAAAAGAATAAAAAAACGGTCTCTTTCTCATTTCTGTAGTCAATCTCTCAATCCAAAAAAAGAAAGTGGGGGAGGATTTAAGTCAAGCCAACAAAAATAAACTGTTGCCACTGTTTATTGAGAAAATAATTCCTTGAGATTTTGTTTTTCCCCAAAGAACTACCCAAAAAAAAAATTCATAAAGAAGACCTCTGGCTTAGTTTATTTCCTAGAGGAAAAAATTGTTAACATTTGCTTATTTTGTAAAGCCTACCAATAACAAGTGGACCCATAAAATTCCCCTCTTTTTTGTGTGTGGTGGGAAAGAAGCAGGGGGCAGGCTAAGTTTGGCCTGCATTGTGAATATAGTTTGCTGTCTGGAATTGCCCAATCTTGTCTGACTTCTATAAGATTCCCAAGGTCCATGAATTATGTCCCAGATGAAGAGCCCAAAGGGTATTGGATGGATGATTGGAGGGAGACCAGACAATGGAAGACTCTGAAATCCAGATGGTAGAGTCTAGAGTGGACTCTGCGGTAGATTGGGTTGATGACTCCCGGTCTCCCCTTTTCTCTGCGTCCACACTCTTCCATAGGCTCAGCGGAGGTCAAGTATCTCTCCTGGTCCCTTGACTTTGAGCTTGGCCAATGATGATGTGTCAGTTTCCAACTCTAGGCCTTGGGAAGTCTCCACGTTTCTGCATCACCGTGAGAAGAGCACCCTCTGGCAAAGCCCACCCTCTGGACAGGAGGTGGCCGGGGGAGGAAGGTCCTGTGGGCAGAGCGGCCCCCTCAGACCTTCAGGAGGCACAAAGCTGCCCCAACGGGAAGCAGAGCCCCCAGCTCAGCCCAGACTGACTGAGCCTCAGCAGACGGATAAACGCTCACCAGTAACAAATACCCATGGGGTTAGCCCCTGAGTTTTCAAGGGCTCTGCTCTGCTGCGTACGTATTCCTGTATTTGTATCACTGCTGTCATTGCAGTAATACGAACTGAGACACGCTTTTAACCACTCTTCCCCCCACAAAAAAAATCATTAAAAAAATTTTTTTAAGAAGCTAGGGACTTCCGTGGTGATCCAGAGTTATGACTCCATGCTCGCAGTGCAGGGGAACCATGCAGATTTGCTCTCTGGTCAGGGACCTAGATACCACATGCTGAAACTAAGAACCTGCATGCCTCAACTAAGATCTGGTGCATCCAATTAAATATTTTAAAAGCATTTTTTTAAAAAAGAAACTATACTTTAGGGAGTTTAACATGTGGCTAAGTGCAGGACGGACTGGGATGGGAAAGAGACAGGATCGTCATCTGGATGTCAGACGATAAGCCCGAGTGGAGGTGGCAGGCACAGGGTGAGGGAAGAGACTGACGACTGGCCGTGAGGATGAAAGAAGAGTCTGACTCAAGGAAGGAGGCAGCAGAATCTCACACCTGGGTGTGAGACAGGAAATGGCAGTAGCTATGGGGGACTTTGGATGTGATTTTGGGAAAAACAACGAGCTCACTTGGTGCCATGGTGGGTACAGACCGGCTCGCTAGTCCCGTGACTTCTTGCTGATCGTGGGACTCTTCCAAGGGACATAAACTCTTTGAGCCTGAGTGTCCGCCCCTGCAGCAGTCTTCACTCTTCAGAGTTGTCCGGATTGTAGAGACAGGGCAGCTGAGAGGAGATGGGCGACCTGGTCTGCCCAGCTTCTCTGCTTCTGGGGACACCCCTCCCTTGAAATCCAAGGGGCTGTCATACATGTGACCACCTTCTCTGCCCCCATGATTCATCCAATCAGACAATGAGAGTCCACTTCAGTGGGGTGGATAAGAATGCTTGATGAGAAAAGTGTCTCTTCTAACATTCAGTTCAGTTCAGTTCAGTTCCGTCGCTCAGTCGTGTCCAACTCTTTGCGACCCCATGAACTGCAGCACACCAGGCCTCCCTGTCCATCACCAACTCCTGGAGTTCACTCAAACTCATGTCCATCGAGTCAGTAATGCCATCCAGCCATCTCATCCTCTGTCTTCCCCTTCTCCTCCTGCCCCCAATCCTTCTCAGCACCAGAGTCTCTTCCAATGAGTCAACTCTTCACATGAGGTGGCCAAAGTATTGGAGTTTCAGCTTCAGCATCAGTCCTTCCAAAGAACACCCAGGACTGATCTCCTTTAAGATGGACTGGTTGGATCTCCTTGCAGTCCAAGGAACTCGCAAGAGTCTTCTCCAACACCACAGTTCAAAAGCATCAGCTCTTCGGCGCTCAGCTTTCTTCACAGTCCAACTCTTGCATCCATACATGACCACTGGAAAAACCATAGCCTTGACTAGATGGACCTTTGTTGGCAAAGTAATGTCTCTGCTTTTGAATATGCTATCTAGGTTGGTCATAATTTCCTTCCAAGGAAGAAGTGTCCTTTAATTTCATGCAAGAGGGCATCAGAGGGCAGACACTCTGAAACAATAATCACAGAAAACTAGTCAGTCTAATCACACAGACCACAGCCTTGTCTAACTCAATGAAACTAAGCCATGCCATGTGGGGCCACCCAAGATGGGTGGGTCGTAGTGGAGAGGTCTGACAGAATGTGGTCCACTGGAGAAGGGAATGGCAAACCGCTTCAGTATTCTTGCCTTGATAACCACATGAACAGTATGAAAAGGCAAAATGATAGGATACTGAAAGAGGAACTCCCCAGGTCAGTAGGTGCCCAATATGCTACTGGAGATCAGTGGAGAAATAACTCCAGAAAGAATGAAGGGATGGAGCCAAAGCAAAACCAATACCCAGCTGTGAATGTGACTGGTGATAGAAGCAAGGTCTGATGCTGTAAAGAGCGATATTGCATAGAACCTGGAATGTTAGGTCTATGAATCAAGGCAAATTGGAAGTGGTCAAACAGGAGATGGCAAGAGTGAATGTCGACATTCTAGGAATCAGCGAACTAAAATGGACTGGAATGGGTGAATTTAACTTAGATGACCATTATATCTACTACTGTGGGCAGGAATCCCTCAGAAGAAATGGAGTAGCCNATGTCGACATTGTAGGAATCAGCGAACTAAAATGGACTGGAATGGGTGAATTTAACTTAGATGACCATTATATCTACTACTGTGGGCAGGAATCCCTCAGAAGAAATGGAGTAGCCATCATGGTCAACAAAAGAATCTGAAATGCAGTACTTGGATGCAGTCTCAAAAACGACAGAATGATCTTTGTTAGTTTCCAAGGCAAACCACTCAATATCACAGTAATCCAAGTCTATGCCCCAACCAGTGATACTGAAGAAGCTGAAGTTGAATGGTTCTATGAAGATCTACAAGAACTTTTAGAACTAACACCCCAAAAAGATGTCCTTTTCATCATAGGGACTGGAATGCAAAAGTAGGAAGTCAAGAAACACCTGGGGTAACAGGCAAATTTCACCTTGGAATACGGAATGAAGCAGGGCAAAGGCTAACAGAGTTTTGCCAAGAGAACGCACTGGTCATAGCAAACACCCTTTTCCAACATCACAAGAGAAGACTCTACACATGGACATCACCAGATGGTCAACATGGAAATCAGACTGATTATATTCTTTACAGCCATAGATGGAGAAGCTCTATACAGTCAGCAAAAACAAGACCGGGAGCTGACTGTGGCTCAGATCATGAACTCCTTATTGCCAAATTCAGACTTCTAATGTTAGGAACAATAAAGACACTACAAGTCTCGAATATATTGAATGTGGCTCAGATGGTAAAGAATCAGCGTGCAGTCCGGGAGACCTGGGTTGGGAAGATCCCCTGAAGAAGGGAATGGCAACTCATTCCAGTATTCTTGCTTGGAGAATCCCATGGACAGAAGGGCATGATGGGCCCCAGTCCATGGTGTCCTGAACAGTTAGGCACAACTGAGTGAATGTTTCAGTTCATTTAGGCTGCTTTGGGGAAAGAAATTGCCTGATAATGCAGGTAGCTGAGATGAGAGGTGCAGATAGAAGGAGAGAGAAAGCCCCAGTGATATTGCTTGAACCCCTAGATCTAACAGAGCCATCTACTGGACTTTCCAGTTACATAAGCTGGTATTTGCATGTGTGTGTGTATAATACATTTATGTGTATAAATAAATAAATATATATATATATATATATTTTTTTTTTTCTTTTGTCTGCACAGCTTACAGGATCTCAGTTTCCTGACCAGGAATTGAACCTGGGCCACAGCAGTGAAAGTGCCAAATTCTAACCTCTAGACCAGGGAGGAGTAGGGGACAACAGAGGATGAGATGGTTGGATGGCATCGCCAATGCAATGGACATGTGTTTGAGTAGGCTCCGGGAGTTGGTGATGCAGTCCATGGGGTCACAAGGAGTTGGACATGACGGAGCAACTGGACTGGACTGAACTGAGACCAGGGAACTCCCTATATATATATTTTTTTCCTGGTTAATGTATTTATTATAACAGTTCTGAGACAAAGTCAATTCAAAACATGTTATTGAGGATTCTGTAATAGTTGACTTTAGAAATGGCTTATGCTTTGCGCTCATTTGCTTCAGTTGTGTCCGACTCTTTGCGATCCTATGAACTGTAGCCCGCCAGGCTCCTCAGTCCATGGGATTCTGGCATAATCCAAACCTATTTTTCCAGTGAATTTTAGTTCCCCAGCCAGAGATCAAACCTGTGCCATTAGCAGTGAAAGCATGGAATCCCAGCCAATGGACCTCCAGGGAATCTCCTTCAATAAATTTTCTCATGTAACCTCCAAAGAATTTTTCATTGCCATCATTTGACTCTGGAAAACCTTTATAGGCAATAATATTTTTATATTAGAAAAAAAATTAAGTACTGGTGTAAGGCACAGGTTAAAAGGGTGATATGTACAAAATATAATAATTACAGATCAATACTGACTGCAAGGAGATCCAGCCAATCCATTCTAAAGGAGATCAACCCGGGGATTTCTTTGGAAGGAATGATGCTAAAGCTGAAACTCCAGTACTTTGGCCACCTCATGCAAAGAGTTGACTCATTGGAAAAGACTCTGATGCTGGGAAGGATTGGGGGCAGGAGGAAAAAGGGATGACAGAGGATGAGATGGCTGGATGGCATCACCGACTTGATGGACGTGAGTTTGAGTGAACTCCAGGAGTTGGTGATGGACAGGGAGGCCTGGCATGCTGCGATTCATGGGGTCGCAAAGAGTCAGACATGACTGAGCGACTGAACTGAACTGACTGACTGATGTGAACACACATTTGTATTCAAACTGTTCAAATAATCATTGTTTTAGATAAATTAAAGCATGCTTCAAGAATCAGTTTTAACATCTCTGTTCTAATGCACTATAGAAAAAATTTCTTTCTTATTTCTTCAGCAGTAAAAGCCTCAAAAGTGGTGTTAGAAATCCAGATTCTAACCTTGTCCTCTCAAGAAACAAGTGGAAGAGGTTTTGGATCTGATTAAAAACATTATTCTAAGGGAAATATCTGCAGAGAGAGAAACCCTGGGTCTACATTTTTAATTAATGTAGTTTGAGCTGGGACTGGGGCTCTTGAAACTGAGAGTCCTAAATCAGCAGGTATTCAAGAAATAGTAGCTGAACAGCATTCAATAGGGAATTGACTCTTAGAGCTTGCCTGTCTTCATATTTCATACTTCTTCCTATAAAGGCCTTGAAGCCAAATGGCAGCAGAAAAAGCATAAAGTCTGCATTGTTGAAATAGACGTGGATTCATGGGCTTTTGAAAGGAAACGTGACAAGAGTCACACTGTGAGATGTGAAGATCTACTACAAAGCCACAGTGAAAAAACAAAACAGGACAAAGCCCAAAATGCAATGTGGTGTTGGCAGAGGAACAGATAAATAAGCTGGTGGGACAGAATGAAAGCAGATTCATTTACATTGGGAACTGATGCATGATTCTCAACACCACAGATCCGTGCTGTTAGGAAACCAGTTTACTATATAGAGAAAAATAGACACCACACAAAAGGGTCAATTTTGGAGAGTCTAAAGTGTGAAAGATAAAAATATAAAGGGCTTCCATAGTGGCTCAGTGGTAAAGAATCCACATGCCAACGCAGGAGACGTGGGTGTGATCCCTGTTCTGGGAAGATCCCCTGGAGAATGAAACGGCAACCCACTCCAGTATTCTTGCCTGGGAAATCCCACAGACAGAGGAGCTTGGCGGGCTACAGTCCATGGGATTGCAAAGACTCAGACATGATTTAGTGACTGACTGAATGAATGAAAAACAGAGAACCAAGAGAAAAAAAAAATCAGATACATTTGTTATCTTGAGGTTGAGAAGAACTCCATAAATTCTAAACTGTGAGACAAAAACAGATGGATTTGAACCCATCAAAATGAAATAATTAACCAAGGACACCACAGACAGCAGGAAAAGAGAACTGTGATGTCAAAATCCAACAAGGAAGTCATATCTAGAACAGAGGTTGACAAAACCGTGGTTCACAGGCCAAACTCAGCTTTGCCACCTGTTTCATAGGTAAATCTTTACTCGAACACAGCCCCACTCATTCACTTCGCACCATCTATGGCTGCTGCATGCTACAGCGGCACGGCTGAACTGGTGCAGCAGAGAACAGATGGCTGGCAAAGCCTAAAATACTGCCTGGGCCTTTTCAGTAAAGTGTACTGACATCTTATCTAGAATATACAAGGAAATGAACCAAAAAAGTCAGAAATCCAGTAGAACAATAGGCCAAGGATATAAAAGGGCAAATATGAAGACACGCTCAATCTCACTATTGTTTAGTCGCTAAGTCATGTCCAACTCTTGCAACCCATGGACTGTGGCCCAACAGGCTCCTATGTCCATGGGATTTCCCAGGCAAGAACACTGGAATGGGTTGCCATTTCCTACTCTAAGGGATCTTCCTGATCCAGGGATCGAACCTGCATCTCCTGCAATTAGCGGACAGGTTCTTTGCCACTGAGCCACGAGGGAAACCCAACCTCACTGTTCAGTTCAGTTCAGTCGCTCAGTCATGTCTGACTGTTTACGACCCCATGAATCACAGCACGCCAGACCTCCCTGTCCATCACCAACTCCCAGAGTCCACCGAAACTCACGTGCATCGAGTCAGTGATGCCATCCAACCATCTCATCCTCTGTCGTCCCCTTCTCCTCCTGGCCCCAGTCCCTCCCAGCATCAGGGTCTTTTCCAATGAGTCAACTCTTCGCATGAGGTGGCCAAAGTATTGGAGTTTCAGCGTCAGCATCAGTCCTTCCAATGAACACCCAGGACTGATCTCCTATAGGATGGACTGGTTGGATCTCCTTGCAGTCCAAGGGACTCTCAAGAGTCTTCTCCAACACCACAGTTCAAAAGCATCAATTCTTCGGCACTCAGCTTTCTTCACAGTCCAACTCTCACATCCATACATGACCACTGGAAAAACCATAGCCTTGACTAGACAGACCTTTGTTGGCAATGTAATGCCTCTGCTTTTCAATATGCTGTTTAGGTTGGTCATAACTTTCCTTCCAAGGAGTAAGCATCTTTTAATTTCATGGCTGCAATCACATCGGCAGTGATTTTGGAGCCCCAAAACATGAAGACTGACACTGTTTCCCCATTTATTTCCCATGAAGTGATGGGACCAGATGCCATGATCTTAGTTTTCTGAGGGTTGAGCTTTAACCTCACTGTTAGAGAAATGCAAATTATGTAAAAGGAGATTCCCCTGTACACCCACACCACAGGAAAAATTAGAAAGTCAGATGATAGCAATTGCTGAGAAAGATCTAAAGAGGTGGAAATTAGCACGCAATGCAGATGGGCAGGTAGACTCCGCCGTCTTCTGGAGAGCAGCCCAGCAGAGTTCAGCAAACCTCCTATGTGTACACCCCATGAGCCTGCAATCCCATGCCTGCATGCAACTCAGGAAGTTTACCCCGGTCTGTAAGAGAAGGTATACAAGGATGCATCCTAGCAGTTCGTGGGAGTCAGACCGGTCATATCGAAGGGAAAGACAGAGCAACTGTGCTGGGTGCATGCCGTGGGGGCTGCAAGAAAGAGAGGTTCATACAGCTGCATGAGGAGGTCACGCTGTGGAGGAGAGAAAAACAAAAACAGAAGGAGGCCCGGAGCCCAAGACTGCATGTACGTACATATGTATGAATACGTATATACATGTATACGTATTGCTGTTTGTTGTTCAGTTGCTAAATTGACTCTTTGCCACTCTACAGCCGGCAGTACCCCCAGGCTTCCCTGTCCTTCACTATCTCCTGCAGTTTGCTCAAACTCATGTCCATTGTTTTGATGATGCCATCCAACCATCTCACCCTCTGTCGCTCCCTTCTCCTCCTGCCCTCCATCTTTCCCATCATAAGGTTTTTTCCCCAACAAGTCAATATGTACTGGGTTGGGCAAAAAATTCATTGTGGCCTCTCTGTAAGATGTTACGGAAGTGAAGAAGCAGCTAGAAAGGTTGGTAAGTCCCGTATGACAAGGCTATAAGCAGATAGCAACAGATTTGACTCTGGTTTTCAGACAATCAGGGAGCTTCAGAGCCACCTCAATGGCTCATTTAACCTCAGCTTCCCGGGTGGCCCCCGACACCCTGCAGAGTTTCCAGTCCAGTGGGTCTGGGCCTGGGCCTGAAAGTGTGGGCTTCTAACAAGTTTTCAGATGCTGCTGCTGCTGGTGGTCTGAGGAACCACACAGAGCCATCAGAGCTTAAAGAATTGAGTGGCTAAGAAAATCAAACACCACCGAGGCTTGGCAGGAAGTACTGGACAAACTGAGAAAACATCTCTGCTGTCAGTCCAGACAGTAATTTTCAGACAACAGTAGACTGGTGGCTTCCTGTCCCCTGAAAAAAGACCCCCCAGAAGCTCTTCCTATCCCCTGGGAATACCCCATGGTCAAAAGCTGCAGGCGGTGCAGACAAGTCTTCACTAAAGCTGCGATCCATCACACTGGCCCAGCGCCCGCCCTGACCAGGACGGTCACAGTGGGTTAGCAGGTCAGTCAGCGTCTGTCGCCCTCAGAGTCCTGCCCTTTTAAACCAAACACCTTGGGTCAAAAGCCTTCCATGCGATAAAGGCGCTCATGGTCTGAATCCATATTTCAATAGCACAGAAACTGAAAATAAGCAAAATCCTTTTGGAAGGTGATTCAGAGAGTCACCTCCGGAAAACAGCTGTTATTCACCCCTCATCTAGGCTAGAGTCCAAATAGGAATGCGGGAGCGAAGGCTCTAGAGCTCCCTCAGGTGGACTATTAATTTCAATTCTGTCCCCACTTCATTTTTTTTTGTTCACTTTTTTAATAACTGAAAAAAAAATCTGTTAGTGGATCTGCATGGCCTGTGGAAGCTGAGTTCCCCAACCAGGGGTTGAACCCACGCCTTCTGCCTTGGAAGCACAGAGTTGTACCCACTGGAAGACCAGAAAGCAAGTTTCATTACCTGCTGAATACGGGAGATCGCTGGTTGCCTGCTGTTTGAGTTTCCTAGAGCTGCAGGAGCAAGTAGCCACAAAATGGGGCTTGAAGGGAGGCTTAAAACAACAGAAACATGTTCTCTCATGGTTTTGGAGGCTAGAAATCCAAACTCAGGGCGCCTCTGAAACCTGTGGAGATGGGTCCTTCCTCGCCTCTGCCAGCTTCTCGAGATTTGCTGGCCGTCCTTGGCCAGCAGCGGCTTCACTCCAGGCGCTCTGAGTCGTGATGCGGCGTCTCCCGTTTTGTCTCTGTCCTCATGTGGCTCTCTCCTCTTCCAATGAGGACACCAGTCAGGTTGGAACAGGGTCCGCCTAACGCCAGTATGCCCTTAACTTAGCTAATTCCATCTGCAAGGACCCTATTTCCAAATAAGGTCACATTGTGAGGTGGGGCCAGGGAAGGGCAAGGGCGGGGGTGGGATTTCAACACATCCTTTCTGGGAGGACACCATTAGCCCATAATATTTCCCCAGGACCCTGTGTTCTTTTCTCTCTCCTAATCAAACCCAGGTTTCCCCCAAAGCACATTAACTGAGACAACTATGACACACAGAATTCCAGGCTGAGACTGGGAAGACCCTGTCCACATGGCAATGGCCTGTCCCAACAAGTCATTACTGGGCACAGCAACAGGTACTTGGGTAACTCAGAGACTGTGCTGTTGAAGAGCTTCTAGCTAGGGGGCATCTGGGCCAAGGGACGAGCCTTTAAAAGACGGGGATATCAGAAGGCCATGTATGGCAGTTCAGTTCAGTTTGGTCGCTCAGTCGTGTCTGACTCTTTGTGACCCTATGAAACGCAGCACACCAGGCATCCCTGTCCATCACCAACTCCCGGAGTCCACCCAAACCCATGTCCATTGAGTCGGTGATGCCATCCAACCATCTCATCCTCTGTCATCCCTTTCTCCTCTTGCCTTCCATCTTTCCCAGAATCAGGGTCTTTCAAATGAGTCAGCTCTTCGCACGAGGTGGCCAAAGTATTGGAGTTTCAGCTTCAGCATCAGTCCTTCCAAAGAACACCCAGGATTGATCTCCTTTAGGATGGACTGGTTGGATCTCCTTGCAGTCCAAGGGACTCTCAAGAGTCTTCTCCAATACTACAGTTCAAAAGCATCAACTCTTCGGCACTCAGCTTTCTTCACAGTCCAACTCTCACATCCATACATGACCACTGGAAAAACCATAGCCTTGACTAGACGGACCTTTGTTGACAAAGTAATGTCTCTGCTTTTCAATATGCTATTTAGGTTGGTCATAACTTTCCTTCCAAGGAGTAAGCATCTTCTAATTTCATGGCTGCAGTCACCATCTGCAGTGATTTTGGAGCCCAGAAAAATAAAGTCAGTCACTGTTTCCCCATCTATTTCCCATGAAGTGATGGGACCGGATGCCACGATCTTAGTTTTCTGAATGTTGAGCTTTAAGCCAACTTTTTCACTCTCCTCTTTCACTTTCATCAAGAGGCTCTTTAGTTCTTCTTCACTTTCTGCCATAGGGATGGTGTCATCTGCATATCTGAGGTTATTGATATTTCTCCTGGCAATCTTGATTCCAGCTTGTGCTTCATCCAGCCCAGCCTTTCTTATGATGTACTCTGCATAGAAGTAAATAAGCAGGGTGATAATATATAGCCTTGACGTACTCCTTTTCCTATTTGGAAGCAGTCTGTTGTTCCATGTCCAGTTCTAACTGTTGCTTCCTGAGCTGCATACAGGTTTCTCAAGAGGCAGGTCAGGTGGTCTGGTATTCCCATCTCTTTCAGAATTTTCCACAGTTTATTGTGATCCACACAGTCAAAGGCTTTGGCATAGTTGATAAAGCAGAATTAGATGCTTTTCTGGAATTCTCTTGCTTTTTCGATGATCCAGCGGAGGTTGGCAATTTATCTCTGGTTCCTTTGCCTTTTCTAAAACCAGTTTGAACATCTGGAAGTTCACGGTTCACGTATTGCTGAAGCCTGGCTTGGAGAATTTTAAGCATTACTTTACTAGCATGTGCTGCTGCTGCTAAGTCGCTTCAGTCGTGTCCAACTCTGAGCGACCCCATGGACTGCAACCCACCAGGCTCCTCTGTCCATGGGATTTTCCAGGCAAGAGTACTGGAGTGGAGTGCCATTGCCTTCTCCTTACTAGCATGTGAGATGAGTGCAATTGTGCGGTATGTAGTTTGAGCATTCTTTGGCATTGCCTTTCTTTGGGAGCATATGGCAGTGGCCCTTCTCAGATCGTTAGTTTGCTAGTTATCTGCTTTCCTGGCTATTATCCCCATTAGAATGGGAAGGTTGACCTTTTAAAAAAATATATTTATTTGGCTGTGCCGGATCTTAGTTGCAGCATGAAGACTCTTAGTCATGGCATGTGGGATCTAGTTCCCTGGCCAGGGATTGAACCTGGGCCCCCGGCATTGGGAGTGCAGAATCTTAGCCCCTGGACCACCAAGGAAGTCCCAGGTTGACTCTTAAAAAAGTCTATCTTAGCTCTTACTATAAAGCCAAATATATAAAAGGCACTCAAGTTGAATAAATGTTTCAAATATTGTTAAATGCTTATTCTGCTAAATCCTCTTTCTGCCCCATTGTGAGCTGTTATCTGCCTATGTCATAGAATGAGTGAGGAAGTATATTGCTAAAGGAGCAGATATTAGTTTTCCCAGCTCGGAACCAAGGAAGCGGATGCAGAGCTTGAGGGCCGGCTCTGGGTGATCGGTTACCACATCCAGCACTTTCACAAGTGCATTAAATAACAAAGTGCCGAATGCTGAGAAGGAGAATTGCTGGAACAATGGCAGAGGGTCTGTTCTTCCTCTCAGGCACCAAGCAACTGTAGGTCCCCAGGGATGTAGATGGCAGGCTTCCCAGGTGGCTGCTGCTGCTGCTTCTAAGTCGCTTCAGTCGTGTCCGACTCTGTGCGACCCCAGAGACGGCAGCCCACCAGGCTCCCCCTTCCCTGGGATTCTCCCAGGTGGAGCTAGTGGTAAAGAACCCTCCTGCCAGTGAAGGTAGACGTGAGAGGCATGGGTTCGTTCCCTGGGTCAGGAAGATCCGCTGGAGGAGGGCATGGCAACCCACTCAAGTACTCTTGCCTGGAGAATCCCATGGAAAGAGGAGCCTGGCGGGCTCCAGTCCATGTGGTTGCACAGGGTTGGACACAACTGAAGCAACTTAGCGTGCACTTAGGACGCACGGAGGGACGTAGATGTGGCCCAAGAGGGGCTCGAGTGGCCTTGGAAGGAGGCCCATGAGAGACAGGCTGGACCAGACCCCAGGTGAGATCAGGACTGAGTGAGTTTCCTCCCCACCCACCCGTGACCCACCAAATTGGACGTGAATCACTCTCAGGGATCCCCTTACACATTGCAAGATAGGTACGCTAGGAAAATGGCCAATGGTTTGGAAATGGGCAAAAAAGATTATTAGTATCCTTCTAATAAAATGCTGGTCTGTTGTCCCCCAGATCTTTCAGGAGTACCAGATCATAATAGGGTGTGTGCACCTCTGATTGCTTTTGGTTGGTCTAGTATTTAGTTATGTACAGATAGAAGTAAACGTGTGGAAAATGGATAGTCAGGCAAACATCCTCTGTCTCGAGCCACACCAATGAGTCCTGTTCATAGTAATGCAAAAGATTACCCAGTGGAGAATATAAATCCCTGCAAGTCTAAATCTCATTTGACTTGGTTTTAACCTCTTATTCATTCTCATTGATTAATAAATTAAATAAAGTTTTGAACAAGCAAGAAATGTATGTCTGTCTGAGAGTCATGTTTTACCTTCCAGGATTTTATACTTTAACAGGTAAAGAAGTAAACAGAAGTGAAGTGGGGGACAGTGAGGATGCCTGGAGTCTCAAGGTTCAACACAGAGGTAGGTAACTATGAAGAAAATCAAGGCAGGGTTGGGGACGGATGAGGAAGTAATCTGCTGCTGAAAGATGGCCACCCTCCAGCACACCTGCCTGAAGGCTGTGCCAAGGAATATTGCTACCTCCCCCTCTCCCCTTCCTATTAGCTGGTATGTTAGTTTTGTAGGGCTGCCATAACAGAGTATCATAAACTGGGTGTTTTACAAAACATAGATTAATTCCCTACAGTTTTGAGGCCGTAAGCCCAAGCTCAAGGTGTTGGCAGATTTGATCTCTCCCAAGTCCTCACTCCTTGCCTTGTAAATGACCATCTTCCCCCTGTGTGTGTCTGTGTTATCATCTTCTCTTCATATGACACCAGTTATATTGGATTAGGGCCCACCCTAATGACCTCATTGAACTTGATTACCTCTTTAAAATACCCATATCCAAATACAGTTGCATTCTGAGGCACTGGGTGTTAGGGCTTCAACATATGAATTTCGGGGGTGGGAGGGGGGACAGGCACACAAGTCAGCCCTAAACACACTACTCTCACACGCCCTGTAAGTTTGTAGTTTGATGATTTGATGAAACTTTGCTGGTTTATGGGATAGCTGCTCACTATGTATTGACATAGCCTGGAATCTGCTTAGTGGACATGAAACCACTCAAGACCAGACCCAAACTGCAGAAATCCCTGGGGGGAAACTGCACTAACTCATTGACTCAAATGCACCGCAGGGCAGGATTTTCTGGCCGCTTCCTGAGAAGGACGTCATTCTCCCTGAGCAGGCGGTGAGGGGCACAGGGGGCGCTGCCACTGAAGGCGGCAGTGGGAGTGGGAAAAGAGCTGGTGTGGACTTTGTGATTTTCGGTAAACTGTTTAACGTGCCTGGGCTTCGGTGTCCTCCTCTGTGAGAGGGAGGGGCTCTTTAGGCCATTCCTGCTCAAACCTGGGCCAGGAACCAGGAGCATTCCATCTCCTGGAGCTGATGGGAAGGGCAGACTCTCCAGACCCACCCCAGGCCAGGTGTGTCTGAATCTGCATCTTAGGATCTCCAGGTGACTGACAGGCACGTGGAACTTTGAAAGGCACTGATTTAAGACTCGCTGGGTCTGGTGGTCACAGATGGAGACCACGGAGCCCATCATTATGAAACATGGAGCCCATCATTTCTCCCTTCCCTCATTGCCCCTCCTCAGAGAGCAGGTTGGAGGAAAGATGCTCATCCCTGCTTCTAAGCTGCTGTGCAAACACGTCCTGTCACCCCACTGAGAGCAGAAAATAGGGATTCAAATGCAAGTCCCTCACCCCACCCCCACCTTGCCAATAATCCTTGGCTAAGAGATCCAGGGGATGAGCAAAGACCCAACAGAATTACTGGGTTAATTTCAGAACTTCCCCTTATCTCCACCCTGCAATCTGTTTTAAAAAGGGAGAGCTGAACTCAACAATAAAAACCAGACAATCCAATCAGAAAATGGGCAACGGACATGAACAGACATTTTGCCAAAGATGGCAACTAAGCACATGAAAAGATACCCAGTATCAGTAGCCATAAGGAAAATACCGATTAAAACCACACTGTCAATACATACCTATCAAAACATAAAAAATAGCGACATCACCAAGGGCTGGTGAGAATGTGGAGAAGCAGATCTTTCCCATGTTCCCAGCGGGAATGTAAAATGGTGCACAGCCACCCTGTGTTTGGCAGCTTCTTATAAAACTAATCGTGGAACTACCATTTGACCTTGTGATTTCATTCTTGGGCATTTATCCCGGAGAAATGAAAACTCATATTCTCGCAAAAAAATCTGTATAAAAATGTTCAGAGAGGCTTTATTCATATTCGCTCCAAACTGGGAACAATCCCAATGTCCTTCAATGTGGGAAACAAACTCTGAACATCCATACTCTGGAATGTTGTCATCGATAAAAGATAGTGAACTGATGCACAATACAGTTGGGATTAATCTCCAAAGACTGATAGTGAGTGGAGAAAGCCAGGCCTAAGGATCACATACTGCTTGAGTCCATTTAAATGATATTCGTGACGTGGTAGAATTCTAGAGATGGAGAGTGAATCAATGGTGGGAGGAGGCTAAGGGAGGTGGGGATAGCTATGAAAGGGCAACCCAAGGGATCCTGGTGATAGAGATGTTCTGTATCTTCACGAATCAGTGTCAATGTCCTGATTTTGATATTGTGCGATGGCTTTGCAAGATGTCATCACTAGGGGACCTAGGCAAAAGGTAATCCAGGGCCATCTGTGTTGTTCCTTAAAACTGCATATAGATTGACAATTCTCTCAAAAGAAGAGACAGAGAAAAAAAGAAAGAAAAAAAGAATGTATTCTTGTCAATTAAAAAAAAAAAAAAGCGAGCGAGATGTGTCCCGGTCCTCCTTAGAAAAACATGCAGGATTCTTTGCCAGTTGAGGAATTCTGGTGCTTCTGCTGGATGTGAAGGGGGAAGGGAGAAGGTCAGAGAAGGTAGAAAGATGTTTTATGTATTCCCTAGGAAGGCCTATGTTTCTATGCAGAGTAGACAACTGCTCAGATATAACTGGTCACCAAAGCCCAGCCAAACCTCAGAACCTAAGAAACTACAGAGTAGGTCACCCGTGCCCTCGTGGGCACTGTGTGTCAAAAGCCCTGTCTGCCAGCAGGACAGGCCCTGGGGGACCCCGATCTGCAGCTTCTGGCTATAGGAGAAGTCTGTCTGGGGTGTGGCTCCAGTCACACTCCATCAGGAGGCTCAGCCTGGCTCGGCCATTCTTGAATTAAGGCCCTGCGAGCACGTGTGCGTGCTCAGTTGAGTCTGACTCTTTACAACTCCATAGGGACTGTAGCCCGCCAGGCTCCTCTGTCCATGGGATTCTCCAGACAAGAATACTGGAGTGGGTAGCCACATCCTAGTCCATCAAAGTCCTGAGCAGGTTCTAGAACCTGGCCTTGACTGAAAAGTGAAAATGTTAGTCGCTCAGTCGTGTCTGACTCTGTGGACCCATGGATTGTAGCCCGCCAGGCTCCTCTGTCCATGGGATTCTCCAGGCAAAAATGCTGGAGTAGGTTGCCATTTTCTTCTCCAGGGGATCTTCCCGACCCGGGGATGGAACCCAGCCAGGTCTTCCACATTGCAGGCAGGTTCTTTACCGTCTGAGCCGAAAGGGGAGCCTGGCTGTTGACTGAGGAGCTCATCGAATCCCATTTGAAGACGAGGGAGTCTGTGGCACAGCTCCTCTCTCTGAGGGATGCTGGTTGCCTGTTCTGAGGGTTCCAGAACTTCCCTCCCCCTACATCCCTTGGCATCTGGCCCACTTAAGGCTTGCCCCTCCAACTGCTTATGGGGTGCTCACAGACAGGTGGAACTTTGGCTTCCTGCCCTGCCCGATGTAGACAAGGACAGGAAAGGCATGAACCAAGGACACCTTGAGCTGCCCTGCAGTTTACAGAGCAAGTGACAGGAGGGTGGGAGTCAGACTCAGAAACTGAAATCAAGTCACTGTCCTTCCTTTAACTCCCCCACCTTTTGACCCAAGAACAGTTGCCATTCAGCTGCCACCTCCTATCCTGTATTTTGTTCATGTTTCCCGTTCACGAGAAAGCCAGTGGATCCAGGCTTCTCAACCAGCAGTCAACAAACACTTCTTGGTCAGCCTCCAGTGGTTTCCACCTGCGTCCCGTGCCTTGACTGGAGGGGACTGGGGCTTGCTTCCACCACCCAGTCAGCAATGTAAACCCTCTGCCTGCACCAACAGTCAGCTGCTTCTTGCCAGAAGCCTCTCCCTCTCCCAACAATGCTCACATGCTCCAGCAATTCCTCTCCTTTCTGTACGGTCACACTAGGATTTTAAGAAAATGAATAATGTACATATAGAATATCTAAATGCTGCAGAAAATCAGATAAAATTAGGATAAACATTGCAATGCCAAACCATTGGGTTTGTAACTAGAACACTGAGAACATCAGAGCTAACTGTGGTTTAATATACAATGACATCCGTATCCAACTCTCTTTTAGCCTTTTGTCACCTGCTGGGAGAACTTCACATACATTGACTCACCCTTGTTCTGCCGTGAAGTCATGTCCGACTCTTCGTGACCCCATGGACTGCAGTATGCCAGGTCTCTCTGTCCCTCACCATCTCCCGGAGTTCACCCAAGTTCATGTCCATTGATTCAGTGATGCTATCCAACCATCTCATCCTCTGCTGCTCTCTTGAAGAGTAAATATTTGAATCTAAGTGTTGGCCAGGTAGGATCGAAATAAGAGTTTATAGACTTTTCATGGTTCTGAAAGTAGGCTGCATCTTCCAGTGAAAGAAGGCAGCTCACGGGCACTCAGGTGTGAGGTGTCTGCTTGCTTTCCTTGGAGCCCATTTCCCCACCAGCACCTTGGGTTTCGGTTGGTGGGGTCTCCTCCTGGGACTATCCTTGTGGCCAGGGCACACAGCAGGATGTGCCTGGGGGATTGCCCGAACCCAGAGCCTGAGCCCCGAGTGTCTGAGGCTCCAGTGCGCCTGGGCTCACAGCCACAGCCAAGCTGTGGACAGTGACGGGGAACAAGCCGGGTCCCTTCACAGCCGGAGGGGCTGCTCGGTAGCGTGAAGTCAGCCACCTCAGGGGACTGACGATGAGGGTGCGGGGAAGGAATCGCTCCCCATTTGTTCACACTGATCCTTGGATTTCTTGCCCCCAGAAATCAAAGCTTACTTTACTGTTAGCCATATGGTTAAAAATGCCACTGCCCTGACAGAGATGTGAAAAAAACAAAGTTCACACCTGAGGCAGAAATAAAACACATCGTGGCTTCTTCTGAAATTAAGCTTTCTCAAGACTGGGCTGGGAGGGCACCCAGCTCCTGAGGCAAACAGTGTGTGTGTGTGTGTGTGTGTGTGTGTGTTCCTGAGGCAAACCGCGTGTGTGTCTGTGTGCACGCACGCATGAGCATCAAGACAAATTGCCAAGCACACGTTTTAGACAGGCACCAGGCTGTTTTTAAGTTGCTTTTCCAAAAATCAGTAACAAGGGGCCACAGGAGCTGAGGTCTTTTTTTTTTTTTTGATTCCTTTAAACATTCATAAAATCATCTTGTTTCAGGAATCATTTCCCTCTTAGGTACAGATTCTGTGTCCAGGATGGGAGTTTTCTCCAAGGCACCCATGTGCTTCGGGGACCCACTCTGGTGCACTCCTGTCTGACACAACCTCAACTCTTTATGGAAACACCCTTTGTGAGCTGGGTTCTTTTTAGATTTCTCGTCTTGTAGAGTCTCTGGGCAGTGGAGCTGCAGCAACTACCTGGCTACGGAGTAAGAGAATTTTCTCGTTTCTCTCAAAATTTCTTTTCCCAAACAGCTCCTAAGAGGTGGTTTATACCACCTTACAAATCTATTAAATATCAATGAGGTGACTTCGTAACAGCAATGCTTTGTACTAATATATCAAACATACTTTGCCCAATAAAAATACAATCTCCACAGCTGCTTTCTTAAAACTCTCACAACCAACTCTGAAACGGAATACTCTTAATACTGTCAGTTAAATAGGAAATCAAAAATGAGGTTTCAAGTTGGTACATTAAGAACAAAGTTTCAATTTCTGGAAAGAAATGGTTAACCATGATTGTCTCCAGGCAAGAGAAGTCAGTGACTGGAGGTTCAAAGGAGACTGACTTCTCTATATATTCTCTTATACATTTTGAATTGTTAACCATGGATGTGGATTACCTACTCCAAAGAAAAATTTGAATAAGTCAAAATTAAATATTCAGAATCTAAATTGAAACTGTGAACACAGACTATCCCTGTTAAAGTGCTTTTTCTTAAATCTTCAAAATAAAAGCCCTCCCTCCTGCATCCCCCGCCACACTTCCTTCCGTAGCTGCATCTAACGCCTTCAAGGAGCAGAGTAAGCTTGTGTGGGAGTTAAAAACATTCATACCCCGCTCCCCACCACCAGATTTGACAGAAGTGTGGCAAGGAGGGCCATCTGTTTTATTTGAATGAGAAATAACCCAGCATTCTGATTTCAATTAGCCTCTTTGTAGCTTTATGTTTGAGCTGGTTCCATGGGTAACAGTTCAAACTAAGTGTAGAGAGAAGCTGGCCAAGTTCTGCCAGTGCTGATTTGTTTTTAACAACTGTCAATGAACAGAGTACAAGTGTACAAGACAATGTGGCTGGATGCACATAAAAATGCAAAATTTCACAAGATCAAAACAGCACATTCTGGCATCTGAGAGCTAAACAAAATATTGAAATGGTGTCTATCATTCTATCAATTTAAATATTTAAAATCAATATCACTTATCATTTAAATTCCTAGTTTTTGATGAACAAATACGTGCCTTATTCTTCACTCAGTGTGTTGACTCTTTGCAATCCCATGGACTGCAGCACACCAGGCTTCCCTGTCCTTCACTCTCTCCCAGAGTTTGCGCAAACTCATGTCCATTGAGTTGATGATGCCATCCAGCCATCTCATCCTGTCGCTTCCAAATACACACCTACTACATGCAAAGTCCTGTTACACTTGAGGCCTGAACCAAAGAAGGAGCAGTGGTTCCTGCCCTTGAAAGGCCTGTGATCTATTTGTAAGGATAAGCCTCCAAAGTTATACAATAATCTTGAGTAATATTTAAGACAGTAACAGAACTGTCAGACATCAGTATTGCACAAAGCAGCGTGAGTTCTGAGCATGGAAAGGGAATACTTTTGTCAAAGGCTTTACACTGGAAGGGATCTGCTCATTAGTGGCAGGAAAAGGCTGAAAACAATGCCATCTCACACTTGGGTCCTTTCCACATCACCTCTGCTCCCCTTTTCACCCAAGCATGCACGCACACACACACTCAAAGGCCCCATGAGGCATCACTGCAATGGTGACAGTTCAAAGCCTCGCCCAGTGGCTCCACGGAAGCCACTGCCTCCCAGGGTGTATTTGTCAAAAGACACCAGATTCCTGAGGCCCCATCCCACATGGCCCAGTTCTCTGACAGCTTCGTGTAATGGGCCTCAAGGAAGTCATAAGAACCAGTGGGGGCAGGGAAGAGTCGTTTCTGATGGCAGCTGGTTTGCACAGTCACACTTACTGAGTTGCATTTTCCCACGGCACTCAGGAGTCCAATCCTTACTATCTGTTTCCTTGAAGTCCTGAAAGAAGAGTCTACGACCTCGGTTCTGCAGCTTCATCAGTTTCTCAACATGTCCCTCCTCAAGGGGTTGGCCAGTTCTCCAAAGCCACATCGTCCAGAGCAGAGGGGTCATGGTGGAGACAGCCAGCAGGAGGGGACCCTGGGGCTGGGTCCCGGCGCAGCAGCAGTATCCCGGGATGGATGCTGAGCGCTCAGCTCCTTCCACCCCAGCTCTGCTGACAGGTGAATGTCCACAATGCGGCTGACCCAGCCCCACCTGCTTAGCCTCCTGCTATCCAGGAGACAGTCCCAGTCAACACACTGCAACACAGTAATTTCTTAATTCCAGGAAATCCAAATTAAGACAAACGTAATCATAATGAAGAAGAGCTGCTAGTTATTGCCTAAGTATAATCATAAAAACTGATTTAAAAAAATGAAAAACACTGTATTTTGAAAAACAGGTAAAAAAATATGAAATCCTTAACAGCAGTGCAATAGGCTCATATTAACTACTACACTTACATAATTCATCTGGCTAGATATGCATGACTAAAATTTCTGTTACTGCCTAATAGTGAAAAGTTTAGTTCTGTTACAAAGCCTGGGAAACTGGAATTTCATTTAGCTCAAAGCTCAGAAAGTACATTAGCAAAAATCAGTAGAATCTGATAAAACAGTATAAATCACTTAAAAACACCATTGGTAAATACAGAATCCCCATGAATATACAACAGGTAATGATGCAATGAAGATGTTTTTACAATATTTATTAAGATAACAAATTTATAAATTGAAAGACTCAGAGGCACATAGTTTTTAAAAGGCCAATACCATGGAATAATGAAGTCAACACAGAAAAGAAGATATGAACAGTTACAACCGATACAAGATTTTTTTAAAAGCAGCATCCCTACCCCCTGCCCCAATACACATCATAGGAATCATCCTTCAAAATTACCATGATAAAAAGTTACTTCCTTCAAAGAAAAATAATTCTTTCCACCTACCGAGCCTAGAAAATCCTATTTACAATGAACTGTCCTGTATTTCATCAGTATTGTTTAATATGGCCTCTTCTATTCTGCCATTAGAAGTACTGAAAATTTTATAGCTATTATATTTACAAATGCACATAATATTTAAATTTGCTCTTCATTGAGAACAACTGAATATATACTTAATCAAATCACGATACAAATGTTTTAGTGCTGATAACACATTCTGCGGGGACGGGTATGTGGGGAGAGGTGTATTTAGAATCATGTTGTTTCTTAAGGATTACTAGGCCAATAAGTCTGGTAAAACTCAAGGTAGTCACAAAAACAGGTGTTTGTTGATGAAGAATTTACTTTATTTCTGTTTTAACTGGACACACTGGGCTTCTTCAGTCAACCTTCACCACACTGTATATTTTGGTAACAAACCAAAAGCATGCAAAGAAGCCAATTGTTCCTATAAAAGAGAAAACAAAAGTCAACCTCCTTTCAAAGGCAGCTTCATGATTTACATAAAGTACAGACTTAAAATGACTGGTTCCTTAAAAAAGCCATAAAACTATAAACCAAAACTATAAGCCATTACCAGGAATACACCAAAGACCCATAAACTTTTCTGAAAAATACAGAACCAATTCAAATCAAATTTCTTACAGAAATTGATTAAAAAAAACTTTTTATGCTATAGATTATCTAAAGCTTTTTTCTTTTTCTTATTATAGGGAAAAGGCTAAAACTGGAAGAGGAAAAGGATGCCAATCTTACTTTCCTATTTAAAATACTTTCTTACCACAAAATGGAAAATGCTATTGTCAACATATGATATGAACAGCTTAAAAATCAGAATATCAGATTCACAGAATTAAAAGGGAATATTTTCTAAGTACAGTTATTGGGAATGATCAGTTTTCAAAGATTATTATAACAAAATAACTCAAAACGATTTTACAAAGTGCTAAAGTGATATGATAAAGAATAATAACAAAGAGACACTCCCTCTGAGATGAGAGGTGGCACAGAACTGGAGGACAGAGCAGCTCTGTCCTGAGCTGTGTGAGTCAGCTTCAGATGAGTCACCTGGAATCTCCACCCCATTTCTTTATCTCATTAAAGAGAGATAATTTTATCTGCCCCACCGGCCTCCACAGACTGTTACAGAGTAAATGAGGAGAATCATGAAAAAATACAGGCCTTGATTTTCAGGTATTTTTATCACTTTAGAGTCTAAAAATTTTGAAGTATTTTTATCACTTTAGATTCTAAAAAACTTGAATGCCAGACAGTTGACAAAAATGAGGCTTTAAGGATTACGTAACTGTTTAGGGCCTCTGGATGGTAAGAAAGGCCAGGATTCAGATTTATTTCTGATTTCAAGTGTAGTATCCTTTTAAACTATATCATACTTACATGTACTAAACATAAATTCAGACACTGTTTTGCAAGAGAATATGTACTAAATTACGAAACTGCCTACCACGTTAGAATTGATCCGTAATATTTTTTCCAAGATTATCCCCTAAGAAATAGTCAATAGGTAGGGCTACAGAAGAATATAGAAGGGGATACACATGCCCCTTGAGGAAGTTTTATATTTAAAGTTCCAATGGTTTTCACCATTGTTTTAAGATTTTGTAAGTCAAGAGACTGTAGTTGGGACATTACCACAGAAGTTATGAGTGTTGTTATACCCATTCTTACATCACATATGTAACCAAGTACCTGCTCTGCACATGCCATGCACTGTGTTTTTTCGAGGACACACAGATATACCTTCTGAATATTCAAAAGGTCATTATTAAGGCTTGAGAAGAGGTTGGGGTTAATTCCAGAAAAGTAAAGGTGAAAACATAAATATATTGAAACAATCTTTTGTGAAACAAGAACTTCAAGGTAACAGAAGGCATTTTTAAGATGAGAAAAAACATTTTATCATCATACTAGCAACTCTAAGAAAGTTAAGTTTACTTTGTTGTTCAAGTACTTCTAGTATTTTATTTTGTTCTTAATACTAAATGGGTATAGTGTACATACTAAAAGTGGCATCTTTCCTAATGTGGCAGAATAATAATTATTGTTTTCTAAAACAGAATGACTTAAAAAAATGGTGTCAGTGCAGAGTCCTGAAATAAATGTGCATGTTTCCTTCCCACAAACTGAAATACACTAAAAGTCAATGGCTTCACTGGCTGATTTAAATTTGATGTGGCTCCAGAATTTAGATTAGAAAATTTGTTTTATTCAAAATAAATAAAAATATGATGCTTTAAAAATCAAGAACAATAAAACTGAGGTGACGGTTGAATTATCATAACAACATGTGCCTGGAAAAACAAGACATTCACCCACACCATGATTTTTTTGTGTATAATAAGGAATAAATTGTATATGTATTTACAGACATGGATACAGATGCCCCCCAACAGTAATCCTCATTTCACAGGCTATGACTGTTTCACAGATCACTTATGGAGACTTATGGCTGTGGACCTAAATCTATCACACAGAGAACAAGATACGCATCCCCCCAGCACACACACACACACACCTACCCTACTGTGTCTCACCAATGAATGACCTGATGTACAGAACTGATCTAGGTGCTTGAATCTTGTTATATATACTGATATAGCAACAGGGGCACTTCAAAACTCTACCTAATTCTGTTAAATACTAACAGATGAGTAGAAAGTATCTAGAAAAGCTAATTTTTTAACAATTTTTTTTTCTTTTTTGACTGCTGTACTTCCTCACATAGCATGCAACACAATCTTAAGATAAAATTTCAGATGCACACTTTCTGTGACAAAGAAATGGTCTCTCAATTTGTAGTTGTCGTTTAACCATTCCACAATTGCTAAGTACCCAAGCACTGAAATACAGAGAACTTTCCTAGGTGGACAGAGAAGATGTACATATATAAATACCAATGTAAAGCACACTTTATCCCACATGGATTTTAAAGTGGTGATATAAACCTAAAGTTTAAAACTTCTAGAATAAGGGATGTCCTATGCCCATCTTTTCTTGGTATCATTTATTCTCAATCTCACCTTAAATTTCTAACCCCCAATTTCTACCTACTCCTAAATTATGTAGCTAGAGCTTTTTACTCTATTTCTGAAATGAGGAAAAGCAAGACTGTTCCATTAAGAGATGGACAGGGCAAAGCCTTGAGACGTTCTGGTCAAGGTGTCCCTGTACTTCCAGCACAACAATGGCCCCTGGTTAGTCTTCTTCCACTAGGCCTGTATTCCCGCCTCTGCTTTACTGGTACTCACCGACCCCTCACAGGGGGCAGACCAGACCATGCTTAGCTGCACTGGGAACTAAACATAGGAGCACTAAATAGTTAGGAGCCTTCATGGGTTTTATAAAAGCAAAATAATAATATAAATAGTTTGCCTAAAAACATTATTAACTAAAAATAAACCATTCTAATTCTTACCTGTAAAAAGAAAGAAGATCAAAACCATTATCATGGTATACCCAAAGTACAGGATTGTACTTGCAGTCCCTGTGATTTGCAGTTTTGAGAAGAAGTAGTGTACTGCATATATTAAGAAATACACTGCAGTAAAGCCACTGGTGAGGAATGAACGCCACTGCCAGTGATAATCCTGGGTAGAAGAGAAAAAAATCCAGGATCAAGAATTACTTTCCAATTAAGAGGTAATACAGCCGAAGAAAGTTACTAAAGAGAACATAGCTAAATGGAATAGCTCCCAAACCTAATTTTTGCTATTGATTCCAGTCTCTTTTCATACTGAAATTTGCCAATTTCGCTAAGGTGCTCAAAAGCACCTTCTATCTTTGATGGAGCTACTTAAAAGATTGGCTAAATACATGTAGAAAAATTTTAAATGGTTTATGAATAATGAAACATTAGGCTGTATTTTAAAATGCGTATACGATTCCCTAAAAGAAAAGAAATATACAAAACTTTTGGTGCCAAAGATATCATTAAGAAAGTGAGAAGACAAATTACAGAATGGGAGAAAATATTTATAAATCAAAAGCTGATAAAGGTTAGTATCCAGAATATAGAAAGAACTCTTACAATTAAACAAAAAGATAAACCATCTAACTTATAAACGAGCAAAGGAATTCGACATTTCTCCAGAAATATGCTCATCATCATTAGTCATTGGGAAAATGAAAATCAAAACCACAATGAGACACCACTTCACACCCACTAGATGGCTATAACTTAACCAGAAATATCAGGTAACTGGCAAGGATGTGGAGAAACTGGAACCTTTGTGCATTGCTAGTAGGAATATAAAATGGTGAAGCCACTGTGGAAAACTTTGATGGTTCCCCAGAAAGTTAAATAAAAAGTAACTAACTGTATGACTCAGCAATACCACTCCTACATATATACCCCAAAGAACTGCACACAGGTAAAATGAGAATTAGTACATGGACGTTCACAGCAGCACTATTCACAATAGCCAAAAGGTGGAAACAAACCTAATGTCCATCAATGAATGAATGTATAGACAGAGTAACTACATGATGGAATGTTACACAGCTATAAAAAGGAAGAAGCACTGACACACGCTATAGTGTGAGAGGAACCTTCAAACACTCTGCCAAGTGAAGGAAGCCAGACACAAAAGGGCACACGTATGGTGCACTTCCACTTATATGAAATATCCACAACAGACAAATCTGTAGAGAGAAGCAGACTGGTGGCAGCCAGGGTCTGAGGGGAGAGAGAACACGAAGTAACTGCTTAGTGGGCACGGGATTTCTTTAGGGGTGAGGAAATTATTCTGAGGCAGAGACAGTGATTACCCAATACTGCATATGTAGTAAGTACCCCTGAATTGTTCACTTTGTAATGGTTGATTTCATGTTATGTGAACTTAACCTCAATTTTCTAAAAAAGGATATGAAATTTAACAGTTAAGATTTTATCTCCTGTATAGAAAACAACTATAAAACAAAGATTTAACACAATCCAAATCTTTTAAAAAGTCACCCAAGGACATCATCATTTTGTCTTGCTGCCAACTATATAACTCACTGCAACGAAATCTCAGAAATGTTTTAATAAATTTTTCCACGTAAAATGTTTGCTGTCACTAAATTTTCAGTCTATAAGTGTCTGTACCACAAAAAGAATAATCATTTTAAAGTCCAACAGTTTTTTAAAAATTCAGCATAATATGCTATTCTTAGGAAATTAACATTTTAAAAGTTAACTCCTAAATAAATAATAAATATACTGCACTGGGAAATTATCTTAACTCAGGCTTAAAGATGGCTGCATTTGATTTAGGAATATAGGTCAATTTCTACCTATAACTGCATATGTGCAGTTATACTTGCTCACTGAACAAAAAAATATTGACACACAAAAAAAGACTGCAATCTTTTGATAATTCAGGTTTGGGAGGCTATTTTGTGACATTAGAAGTTGACATGGAAAAAAAGTCAATAAAGAAAATTACTTCACAACTTGCCCCACAATAACACATAGTTACTTCAATTAACAGTATTCAAGGTTACCTTATGCCAAAATTAAATACTGTTAGCAAATTAACATAAGCGAATATTGTTAATACATACCTCTGCACACAGGTGGAAATAGCAAAGAAGTATAGTTGCTTCAGAACAGGTAATAACCAAAATGATAAACACCAGGAACAGAAAGCCAAACATGTAATACATCTGGTGTGACCTACAATCAAACAAGCCAAAACGGACCGATCAACAGTTTCTTTTCGACACAGCAAATGACACACTCCTTTCATTTTTTTTGAACTGAAAATGTTTGCTTTTTCTCCCATCTAATCGACAACAAATTCTCCCAGGTTTAGATGATGTGATGTATGTGGCAGACGCAGGGCAGGGCACGAAGGATACAACAATGCACTCAACTGTCTTCCTGTTCAGGTAGGACTTGCAACTCGTATTTATTCAAATATGCTTAGTCTGTCTGTCTAATGGTGAGTCAGAAAAATTTGACACTTCCCCCCAAAAATTAATGTAAAGACAGAGCCAAACTAAGAAAAGGTTATATTGGGTACAGATTGTTTCTCTTCATATATGACAGCATCAGCTGGATTTGGAAAACACTATAACAACAGGAAGGAAAGACAGGCTCTAATAACTAAAAAAGTTCAACTTTAGTTCTGACAGTGCTACCTGGAACCCTGATACTTTCTGTAGCATGTCAATGTGATCAAATAAAGATCACAACATACTGTAGTGTAGGAGTGGCTCAAAATTACCACGGTGCGTTTTCCTACTTGAACAAGAAACCAGAGAATGAAGTGATCTTGGGATAAGAAACTACTTTGAAGGTTATCTAGCTCAACAATGCTTGCCTGAATTCCCTCCCATCAAGAGCTCAAAGACACTCCTTTGAAGCAGTACAGATTACTTATTAAAACACAGGACTGGAGAGACAGGTGAATTTTCTGTCACACAGTAGCTGGGTGACACAGGCAAATTGCTTAACCTCCAAAATCTCATTTTCATCTCGTGAAGTGGGACAGTATCCACCTCACAGAGGGGTGAGAACTGAGCAATAAATAATAAGCCCTTGACTAATAATAAGTGTTATCACAATTCTTCTAACAAATAAGTGTTATCACAATTCTTCTAACACTGAAAAGATAAAACAACTTTTTATCTCTTAAGATTTCTGATTATTGGAGAACAGCTTACATTTAAAGGTATCAACAGTAAGCCCTATAAACAAAAAGAGAAAGCTAGTAGTACGTACAATAAGAGGACTTAGTGCTCAGCTTACCAAATACTATTCAGGATGAAGAAAAGCTGTATAAAGATGCACCCAAAGGGCAAAATCCCTCCCATGATAATACCAGGTAATGGCTTTGTGTAGAAAGACTGTTCAGGAATCTGACGTGGAATCTGATTGGTTCGAACTGGGTGTTCAATGGCCTTCAGTTAAAAAAAAAAAAAGAGAGAGAGAAAGGGTTAATAATTATGTATCTATTTAAGAAATTCTTCTCTGCACTAGATTATTTGTCAGCTTTTTCTCAGCTTCCAAGCTGACACTAATGGCAATACAAGTCTACCTAGGTCATCAGAGCGAAACTTGTATTCAGAAGCCCCAAACCAGATACCATCAGGTACAATAGTCTGTCTGTCTCCCGAAACAAGCCACCACTGTTTCCAGCAGTGATCCAATGACTAATGGCTTTAAACAAAATAAGAAACACACAGGAGGTAACAATATAGGACTCAGAAATAGCAGTGAATACAAAGGTAGAGTTAAGCTTCTCCTTCTAGTGATATATTTACTGTAAGAAATGGGCTGGTTCTGAAATTGTTGTCAATGTGTTTTTTGGAGATGGACAATGTCATTTCTTTTAAAATTGCTCAATTTTTGCTAAGACTTAAGAACACAAGGAAGATAATGAATGGTTATATGAAGCTTTATGATCATAAATTACTGCTGATGTTCTCAATTATTCTCTAACACACTACATGGTAGTATAAAAACAAGTGGAGCCTAAAGTACCTAAATACAGTAACATGAAGGGGAGGGAGGAGAGTACACATGTAGAAATTCACTTTCTTGCACAAAAAAGTTCAAAACCTACTTCTATAGTTTTTGTGATGATACAGGAAAAGTTAAAACCTGATATTCTCATTGAGATTATACTTCTGTGAACTTGATTATTTCATATGTCAGTCAGTGTATGTGTATAGAGGCAGAGAATCACTATACCATTCTTCAAATTTTATATTTTTAGAATTTTAAGTACTTATTTCATCTATGCAATTTAAAAATTTCAAATCAAGTCAGTTTACTATTTATGCTATACAGATTTCAAGTCATAAACAAAATGTCAAAGTATTGAGAAATCTTTTAGTAGCCTGGCATGGTAGGTGCAGTGGGAAACTCTGAAGTCTCTTAAAAGTAGGTAAGTTTCTTCCAGGGTATTCCAGGTGCCCTCACAAAGTATGCTCAACTACGTAACTTCTTTTAGCCTTGTGGAGGCATTTTCAGAGAAGAGCAAAGAGAGTGGAGTTAGAGGAGGACCCAAGAGTGAATTCTCAGCTTCCTCTGAGCCTGCAGGTGGAAAGCGGGCAGGAGAGGTGGAGGCAGACAGGCTGGAGGGAGGGACTGAGCTGTGACTGCAACCCTTCCTGAAACCAAATGCCAGCAGGTAAGCACAGAAAGTCTATTCCAAAACTACATATAAAAAACACTGCTATCCTTACTGTATGGTCGCTAACTTTTTTTTACAGCTTTATTTCCTAACCCATACTCAGTTTTACCCAGTTTACTAAGTTATATAGATTAGAAACATTTATTGCTAAGAAAAAAAGATACAGGTATTTTTTAAGTTAACAATTTATTTTTAATGTAATAAATTCATATTTTTCATTAGTTTAAATTAGCATTCATTTCCTGTAATCTATTTTAGTTTCCATTTAAATTTACTTATCAAACTTTGAAATCTTAACTTTACATCCATAACCTCTCTCTAACCACATTCTTCTGAGCACTATTTTAAGAATGACTGCAGTCAAACTAAGAAGTCATCACTTTTCTATGAAATTCAGATCCCACAGGACTAGTTTCTATCTTCTAGACACGTGCATCTTTAAAGTGGCATATGCTAATTTCCATGGCTGAGATTCATTCAAATAAATTACCATCTATAAACTTACATTCTTCTTAAAACCAAAGTATGCACCAATAAACGTCAGAGGCACAGATATACAGAACCAAAGAGCCAATATGGCAACCAAGGTGCCGAAAGGAATAGCTGCTGAAGATCCTTCTCCCCACAGAATCAGGTTCATTATGAAGAAGTCAGCAAACACAATCCTGAAAGACACACCAGGCGTCTGGGTCACATTTGAGGTAGAAGCAAAATGATATAGTGGCAATCATATGCAGCAAGTATCACAATTTCTGTGCTATACACAGTAAAGTGGAATTGCTGGGTCATTAGGGTATGTGAATTTAAAACTTCAGTAGATGCTGATGTTTGGTAGAAACCAATGCAATACTATAAAGCAATTATCCTTCAATTAAAAATTAATTAAAAAATAAAAAAACTTTAGTAGAAAACTGAATTGCTCTTCAAATTGGTTTTGCTTGACTTAAACTCCTATCAGCACCTTATGAAGTTTACCCCTTAACATCTTTTCATCATGCTTGGGACTGCCAGACTAAGAAACAGACTTTTAAGAAAAGGAATATAAAAAACTCTCCTGTCTAAAGGCAATTTTTCCCAGCTAAGACAGGTAGTAGTCATTCTGCAAATGTTCACTGAACACTCACTTTTTAAAAATTAAATTCATTTTCTTGGATACACAGAGAAAAGATTAGACATACAGGACAGAAATTCTAGGAACTAAAACATGACTATGTTAAGCAAGTTATTACTGAAAACTCCACTTACCCAGGACAAAGAAATGATGTTAATAAAACATTTGTTTTCCACTTCTCACCTCCAAAGGCTGCAGGAGAAAACAAAAGTGGCATTAACACAAAGACGTACCTTCAAAGCCAACCAAATGTCCACACCTCCGGTCTGGCACTGGCCAAATGAACACACAGCACTGGATGCCTGTTCCTAGAAAACTGACGTGAGCAAAGGTCCTAATCCTTCCTCATCAAATGATCCAAAACGAGACACACATCCCAGGACTGCCTGGATTAAGTCCCACTCTAAACAGTTTTGTTTCAGCATAAAATAAACCTAGTATCAAAAGAAAGCCATCCAAACAAGTTTTATTCTCTTCTACTTTTTTTTAACTTCAAAACAAAACAAGCCTTTAAGTTCTAACCCAGTTTCAATCACTGGGACTGGATGAAGAAAGAGTACCCTGAAAATGCTCATTTACCTTGAGGTCAGTTTCAGAATCTGTTCTAAAACTAGGAATCCTCAGGCCTAATAGGCAGCACTCCTGAATGCCCACAGGAGGTCTGAATCTCCAGGGTGCCTCCAGCAGGGCAGCTTTTCCAGGCCGTGGGGGTCAGGGGTGGGGGGGTCAGCATGTAGTATCAGGTGACTGAGAACAGAAGGGGTGCTGCCACCTGATAGAACAATTTACTTACCAGCTATTTACTCTTCTTTGCTTCTAATTCCACCCCCACTTTAAAAATGTAAAGTATCTAGAGTAAAATATATGAAAGTACTCCTCCATTCCTAGTTTAAAAGTTGGAGATAAAACTGGCTGAGATCTGAACACAGCTTTGATTTTTAAAACAAGTTTTAACAATTTATAAGTTTAATGGACTGTGAAGAAGGCTGAGTGCCAAAGAACTGATGCTTTTGAACTGTGGTGTTGGAGAAAACTCTTGAGAGTCCCTTGGACTGCAAGGAGATCCAACCAGTCCATTCTGAAGGAGATCAGCCCTGGGATTTCTTTGGAAGGAATGATGCTAAAGCTGAAATTCCAATACTTTAGCCACCTCATGAGAAGAGTTGACTCACTGGAAAAGACTGATGCTGGGAGGGATTGGGGGCAGGAGGAGAAGGGGATGACAGAGGATGAGATGGCTGGATGGCATCACTGACTCTATGGACGTGAGTCTGAGTGAACTCCGGGAGTTGGTGATGGACAGGGAGGCCTGGCATGCTGTGATTCATGGGGTCGTAAAGAGTCAGACATGAGTGAGCGACTGAACTGAAATGAACTGAAGTACTTCTTTGTCTAAAAGAAAAAATAATTTATATATATATATGATTTGAATTCACAGCATTACTGACAAGACTATTGTGAAATTATGAATTTTGGGGGTTTACTACAATTCCAATCAAAATTCAAATATTATTATTTGAAACATTAAAAATGAATCTATACAAAGAAACATTGTGTGACAGTGTGTCTCTGAATGTTCTGCCTGATGAATATGCTACTTAATCAGCCCCAAGGAGGTCTGAAGTACACACAGGAGAAGAAGGGGAGGTGTGTCCGTCGGGCAGGGAGTACGGATGGGAAGTCAAGTGGAGGGAACAGCAGGTGAGAAGGCCCCAGACAGGTGTGTGGTGCAGAGCCTGACTGAGGAATGGAAGGAAAGCGAGAGAACAGAAACTGAGAGAGAGGGGAGCAGGCAGGGCTCCAACCATACCTCCTTTGTCTTAAAATACACATGACCAGCCTAATCCTATGTCCATCAGCAAAGAATGAAAGAAAAAAAGAAGTCTGACAAAACTCGCAGCGAGTAAACACACTCACTCACTCACACATGCACACAGGCCTTCACATACTCTACACATCTAGCAAAATCTAATACTTCTATTTGGGGTTGAGTCTAGCCAACCACACCTTAAGGCTACCTAAGTAACCCTGTGTGTTTTAGCTGAAACCTTAGTCCTATCAGAAGACCTCGGGGAACCCTAGCCCTGTGTCATCATCTCCCTGGCATTTTCAATCACAGATTACCGATAAGATCATCTCAACTGGACCACAGGCTTCCTAAGCAGGGCAAACTTTGGCATTTGCTGACCCAGAAAAGCTACTTTGTAAGTCGTCTAATCCTATTTCACTCTTATTCTGTGGCTCTGAATTCTTTTTTTCCCTGAATTTTATTTTACTTTTGGAAAGCAAGAACACAAGAGAATGCAACTAAACCTTGCTACAAGAGTAACTTACTTGGGGGCCTTTTAAACAGTGAGATCTGAATTTACATACAGTGTACCTTCATAAACATTAAATCAATGTAAGTACGACCTCTCTCTCATAAAGTATTCCCATATATATATGCTATTTGTTTTAATAAATGACTCAGCGATACTTTTTTCCTTTTACTAGACTAAATATATTTCTATGAATGTAGCCAATCTAAGTTGTGCAGCCAAAGCTATTAAGTCAAAACTTAAGAAGGAGAGAAGGGACAACGGATAGGCAGCACCTAAATTTACTGAAGCCACTAAAGCGTGTTTGAACAAGCAAATCTAGGGACAGTCATCCATCTCACAAGCTTCTTTAGAAACCTCTTAACACACTGCTTGAACAGCCTCAACTACCAGACACAAAGGCTCAGACCCCAACGTGGCAGGTTAGACTCCTGGTCTGACACCCGGCAGGGCAGCTCCTACTTACACTTGTAGAACCTGGCGGCGACGTAGCCTGCAGGAGTGCCCAGCAGCACCCATAAGACCACAGCACACGTCATCAGAGCTCCGCGGTTGGCAGGTGACAAAAATCCCAGGCAAGCAAAAACTAAAAAAATAAGTAATTTAAAGTTATGAATTTTATTATTGTTTCCTTTGAAGTGATAGAAGACCCTGCTCATTTTTTAAACAATAAACTAAATACAACTTCATGAAAATATGCTCCCTTACCACGCAGCCACACTGAATCTTGGTAATATCTAAGGCACTGCATCAACAGAATCACACGTAAGGCAAGCTCCAATCTGGACATCTCCTGTCAGGGTCCACCTTTCCTGTTACCAGTGGAGGCTGACTGCAAGCTCAAGAGTGCTTTCAGCTCTTCTGAGCTTCAAGTACAGCTTTTAAATTAACATCAATAAAAATACTCCCACTGTAAAATATTCTTTCTGTTCCTTTTAAAAATAATACTGACTCCTCTGGGGTGGAAAAAAAAAACCTTGTAACATCCAAACATAAGAGATGAGGCAGAATCTAGTCAAAGGACAGAAGAGAGGAAAAAAGATTTCACAGCACCATTAGCTTTGTGAACACTAGCTACTGAAGGGCTTGGTCAGTAACTTGGGAAATTGCTTCCTACTCTTATTTAGCTAGCTGCTTGTTTGTTCTTCACTATATAACCCTCCCAACTAATTAAGAAAAAAAGCACCATCTTATATTTATAGCGATTCCGAGCTTTAAACTGGAAGTCAGATATGACTTTCTCAGAAAGAAATCCGAGAACAGATGCAGGTAGCTCTCTCACTGAAATTTCCAGTGTCTCCCCCAGGAGCACACAGCTAAGCAAACACCACTGCACACCTTCCCAGCATCAACTGGAGAGGAGAAACTCACGATCACAGGAAGCCAAACAGGGTAACTAGAGGACCTACTGGAATTTAAGCTAAGATGCACCCTCCCCGAGTCCTCTCAGGCCTGAGACATGGATTGTTCTGAAGCAAAAAGTCCATATTCAAGCACTAAAGAGAAACAATCTCTATCATTTTCTAACCGAGGCTCTCTGAAACTGTCTTTCATGACAAGGTTGCTTTCTAGCTGACCCCAACAAAGATCAGAGAGGGGCAGAAGGCCACTCTTGATCTAATCTGAAAGCCGAATTTCACCCTCAAGCACACACTTCCCTGGAACTCCACCTTGGCTCTCTGGGACTCTGCAATCAATTATCAGGCTGTGTCCAAACCTCTTTCATGACTCGTTTTCCCAATCTCCCCTCTTCTGTGTAATATACTTACAACTGCTAGCTAGCCTCTCCCTTCACACTGACAACACCTTATCTAAGTTGTTAGTAGATAAATACGTTCTAGTTAGTCTTCAAATACGTTCTAGTTAGTCTTCAACGGAGCCGGAAGGTGCAAATCAGTCAGTCCCAAACTTTGCAGGTGCCAGACATCTGGAATCGGTCATTCTCTTTCCAAACACTTACGTGTTTAATTGCATCATAAAAACTTGGGACAATTTTACTTGCAAAAAATGACTACAGTATTACGTATTTAATACGCAAACAAACATAACAAGTGTTTGCTAAGAAAATTACTGAAAAGTCAGTTGTTTCGGAATTTTTCTAGTCATTCATGTGTTACTTGTTCACCAGTAGCAGACAACAAGAACATGAGGAAATAAATGCAAAATTCATAAAATTCTTTTCATAAATATATTTTTCTCTGATAACCTGGAAAACTGAAAGACCACGGCATTAAAACATCTCCAGACAGGGGTCTCAGGGCCACTCCTCCAGCTAATGAATACCTCTAAGTCAGCTCTGTTTTTTAAAAAAGAAAAATTAAAAATTTATCCTAATTGACAAAACCTTAAATAATAAAATTTCTGAAGGCTTTCAAGAGTCACAAGGAAGAGACATTTTTTTGTGTGTGTAGGAAGATCTTTCCTCAACGTTGCTGGGGAAAGAAATACGTCTTGCTTCTTAAATCTTGCCAAGGTGGCGAGGTCTCCAAAAGCTTCCTGTCTCGTCCCCTCTGGGTTCTGTCCCATCTCCTCTCTGTTCTGCCTCTCTCAGTGGAAGCCAAGGACGTCCTGGGATTTTCATCATATGCTCCGGTGAGGTAGGACAGCCAGCCTGCGTAGCCCTGCTCCCAGGTTGCCCAGATGAGGGTCTGCAGCTCCCATGCTCCCATGCCAAGCTTGGTCTCCATGCAGCTGTGAGGGTGATCTAAAGAGTCAGCTTTTGGCATGGCTAACCCCGCCCCTGGTCACTTATGGTCAAAGAACACAGATTCTGAGAACCAAAGGACTCTCAGAAACAACAATCTAGCCTAGCTACAACTTAGGAAAACTGGATTTCAAATAATTATTTTGAAAAAGCATTTTCTACTTTTTAGTTTTCACTTAACACTTACATAAAGTCACGAAAGTCATAATCAAAATCTGTGTCCCCGATCCCAGAAAGACGGATAGCAGCATCCCTTTCCTTGGAGGACGGAATATATCACCATGAACCAGCTTCCAGCCAAATTCTTCCTGGGCATCCTCCTGAAAAGGGAAGGAAATCATTTCATCACCATGGGATCGTCAAGAAAACTAGGCAGTTTGTTCACTGTTGAATATGCAGATACAGAAGTTTAAAGAAAAACTTACAGATATTAATATACATTTCAGTTTTGAAGTATGAAAGCTTGACTCATGGAGCTTTATATAACTTTCTTGAATTGTTTCTAAAGAAATATTGTGTATGTTAAGATCTACAAATAGTTACTGAGATACTTTAGAAAGAAATATAAAGATAATGGGATACCATGTCCTAATCAGTCTAGCTTTATGATCCAACTTGATGACAATTTAAAATCACACTCTATATCCTTTTTACTCCACAGTAACTATCTCCAAAACAAGCAAATGGTATCAGTTCTCAAAGCTACTCTGCATGCATAGTAGGCTCTGATAATTATAAGCTTGTGTCACCAGCTCACACTGCTCCCCTGATCTCCAGACCTGCCTAATTAACAGCTCCACTGGGCTGTTCAGTGGACACCTTGAACAGAATCATCCACAAGGGAACTGATTCTCTCCCCACCTCTACCTGTAGTTCCCCCAGTGGATAAAACTCTAGACTACCAGCTGCTCAATCCCCAAACCTTGGAGTCATCTTTTTTCTTCCCCACACTTCATATAATCCTTTAACAATTCCTACAGTTTAGCTTTAAAATCTACCCACAGGACAGGTTAGCCCCTGGTTCAGGCCATCCCCTCTCACCTGGCTATCACAGTGTGCACTAAACTGGTCTCGGTTTCTACACTTCAGTTGAATCTCAATACAGATCCAGAAAGATCCTTTTAACTAATAGAGTGGTTCGGGTCAGAAACACGGGGTCATTCGCTGGCTGCTCTCCTCTTCTACCCTCTCAACCAGCCAATCAGCATTCCATCCCACCTCCCGGACACCCTCTGTTTATCTGCCCACTGCCCTACTTCTTCCCTGCTACCATCCCGACTCTGGAAATTCCATAGTCTTCTGACTGGTCTCGGTGCCTGCAATCTTGCCCAGCTCCAGACAACTGTCCACACACTGTTAAAAGTGATTTTCCTAAAACATGAATCTGGCCATGTCAACACTGTTTTGTATACCTCAACAGCTTCTCAGTGATCTTCAGAGTGCACAGCTTACAAACTCCTTCAAAATGTGGCCCCTGCTATTTCTTCAGCCTCCTCTCTTAACATTTTGTCCAGGGTACTTCTGTAGCCCTCCCCCAAATTCCCACTGAGATTTCTATCTTTGCAGCAGTAGACAAGATTTAAAAATAACTTTCCATGTGGTCTAGTATTTTACAGTTCCACATTTTCATTTAATCATCTGAATATAAGCAATGAAGTTGGAATTTACTTTTCTTCCAGATGGCCACCTACCTCATCCACAATTATTCCTCAAAGCTACTTTTCCTTTGTTGATACACTCTTGTTAGCCTCCATATTTAGACTCATTATTATTATAGGCAGAAAATATCATTTGGAATTTCTTTGTTTACTAATCCTTCTAAACTTCTCTTTAGGATTATTATTTATTTTCTACTAAAGTATTTCTATAAAAATTCCTTTAGAGAAGGTCTGTTTGTGGTCAACTGTTTTTGTTAGTCTGAAAAAGGTATTTCACCTTCATTTTTGAAAGATCTCTGAGTACACAATTCTATGTAAGTAGTTAATTTCTCTCACCATTGATTTAAAGATATTATTTTTTGAGTTTCCATTGCCAATTTCACTGTTTTTCCTTTGCAGAAAGCTCAGTCTTTTTCCCCCTCTAGCTGATTCTAAGAAAAGATCTTTTCCCTTCTCTTGTGTTCTATGGTTCACTGACTGAGGTGTGGATTTCATTTTATTTATTCCACTTTGGATACACTGCGTAATCTTTATCTATAGATTCTCATCTTTCATCTGTGTTAGAATATCCTAGCTGTTACTTTTTCATATATCTTTACTTTGTAATTAATAATCCTAATATCTGAAATATTTGGGACCTGGTACAAATTTGTTGTTTATTGGAAATTTTTGTGAATTTCTAGATCATATGTTCGGAGACGGCAGTGGCACCCCAATCCAGTACTCTTGCCCGGAAAATCCCATGGACGGAGGAGCCTGGTAGGCTGCAGTCCATGGGGTCGCGAAGAGTCGGGCACGACTGAGCGACTTCACTTTCACTTTTCACTTTCATGCATTGGAGAAGGAAATGGCAACCCACTCCAGTATTCTTGCCTGGAGAATCCCAGGGACAGAGGAGCCTAGTGGGCTGCCGTCTATGGGGTCACACAGAGTCGGACACGACTGAAGTGACTTAGCAGCAGCAGCAGCAGCAGCAGATCATATGTTATGGACCTCAAATGCGGAGAATCCAGCAAACCCAAATTTGGAAGACTTTCCCTCAATCTCAGCTCAATTCTGCTGAAAACGGAAGGCATTTACTAACCTAGAATCATTCTGCCCGCTTCAACAATCCAGGCTTAATAAACAGGAGGAGATCAAGGTTCACCCACTGACTCAATTTAATTGCCCAATCGGTTAAAAACTTGATATAAGCATACTCCTAAAGGAGAACGTTAACCTCTCATGCTGGCATTGCTTCCTGCTCTGGCCTCACTCAATCTGGGGGGACAGGGTGGATCTGGGGGAGTCCTTGTATTCCTTTTTTTTTTTTTAACCAGTCATAAGGCCAGCAACGCATCAAGTCTGGTACATCAAGGGCTAATTCATTCATTCCAACAAATATTTGCTGATCACCAACTATATGCTTGGTACTGTTTAAAATACCAGAGATCCTACAGTGAGTATAACAGACAACTTCCTGTGAGCAGATCTTCTCAAATAAGCAAAATACACAGTATATGAGATGGTGATAGGAATTATGGGTGTAGGGTGTGGGGTGTGGGTGGAGAGGATGTAATCTTAATGGGATGGTGAGGAAGGGCTCACTGGGAAGAGCACATCTCAGTAAAGACCAGAAGAATGTGAGAGACTCTCTGAGGGAGGACACTTGAGGAAGGCAGAAAAGTAACTGTATGGAAGAGCCTGGAACGGGAACATGACCGATGCGTCTCAGGAACAGCAAGGCGGCCAGCACGGCTGGAGCAGAGCGCCAGGGGCTACCACAGAGCCTCGTGGGCCACTGTGAGGGCCGACTCTGGCCTCTCTGAGCGCAGTGGATGGAAGTCACTGGAGGTATGTGATCCAGAGTGAAATGACCTGACACTCTGAAACAGACTCGCTCCAACAGCTACCCTGAGAGACTGGCAGGAGGCAGAGAATGGGAGCAAGACTGGAAATGGGGCTTTCTGTCCTGTATCCCAAAGCACCTCTACAGAAATTAAGAAAAAAATTCCATTAACTTAGCAATTATTTGGAATTACCAATTATGAACAGAGTATTGTGAAATTATTTTAATACTTAATAAGGCATATAATCAATAATATCATGGGAAAGAAACTGCAGCATGTAAGTGCTAAAAAGCTTCTAAACATTAACATGTTCTTTTTTTCTAATCAGAACAGGACAGAAAGATGGGTAGGGAGGCTAAGAAGCTAGGGAAGAGAAAACAATGAAAACCTGAATCTTAAGTATTCATTACAAATCATTGCTGGGAAATGAAAAAGTATAAAATGCAAAATGTTACATAACTTAAAATGAGAATAAGTGAAGCTGAGACATTAAACTACTTTGAATACACCAAAAGGTTGAAATGACATAAATTGTTAAAATTAATTTAAAAAAATCAAACTTATACACAAAATTTAAATACTTTGCTGCTTCCCAAATTGAACATCTGCTGGAAACAGAGTTGACAGCACATAAGTGAAAGGAGGGCAGAGCTGGAGTCCTGAATCCGCACTGTTCCTCACCCTCTACTGCTCAGACGAGACTGTGAACAGTTCAGCTCTGAGAGCTGCAGGCACTAAGTCTCTACCAAGGAAACCAATTCTTAAGGATCATTTTCTTATCTGAATATGTCAATTCAGGATCACTTCTGAGAAGAAATGTTTTAAAAGCAGATTCTGACTAAAGATATTATTTTTAAAATTTCCGAAGTAAAAAATAAAGACTATCCACGGCAGACCAAGGAATAGTTCAGATGTTTCACTCACCGTAGAATCCATCTGATTATATCTGGCAATATCTTTATGCAGCGTCCGTAGCATAATCATAGCCACCATTCCAGACAAGAAGAGGACAATGACCAGGGAATTCATGATGCTGCAGAAATAAGCACGTCAGGATTAACCTAGAGCTTAATCACTGGATCAGCAGAACTCTTTTTAAAAACAATTTATTGAGTAACATTAAAACAGCATTAATCAATTAAAAAATTGACCTAAACTCAAACAAATTCAATGAACTGTGCTTTGGCTTCATCGTCTACTGAGAACTAGAGTTTTTTGTCCATGTGTCAACATTAATAACTACTGTGCCCAAATTAACACACCATAAGCTGCAAGGATCAATAATGGACTGGTCTCTACCCTCAAGAAGTCTACTGAAAAACAAGTTATTCAGTAAATTAATGAGTGTCAAAAAAATTAGTCAGTGAAGTAGGGAAAGGAGAGTAATGGCACCTTGAACAGTTCTCTAGATAAAAGTTTTGGGTCATGTTCTGAAGAAAGAATAACAGTAACAATAATTATTATTATTTATAAAAAACAGTCCTAACACCTGTAGCAGCTTGTATACTGAGCCCTCTTCCATGCCAGGTAAGGTGCTCAAATGCTGTTTCATTACCTCCCTTCAATCCTCAGAACAGTACAGTGAGACAGGTTAATTCTAGATGAAGAAATAAGACTCTGAGCACCTGGGTGATCTGGCCTGACTCACAACCAGTGACCAAAATCCAGGACTGAATCCAAGTCTACCTAATTCAAAAGTCCAGCCTTGTGAGTAACTGGCGAGAGTTAGAGTGAATGAGATGCTCACAGCGACAGAACAGAATAAGGACAGAGCATGAAGAAGAGTAATGCTGTAGTCTTACCTAAACCACTGAATGTGGGTATGAGGCATGGACTCCAGAATGTAGTCCCATCGAGATGCCCATCTGATATTCTTCTCTTCCTAGAGAGATTATAAAAAACAAACAACTCTTTGAATAAGAATTTGCCAACAAAGTGTACCAGAAATCCAAAGATTTCCATTCAGAGCTTAACCTTCCATCAACAATTTCTCATTAACATAACTTGAGTCAGTCATAAGATTCACTGAACGAGATTTACTCAAGACTCAGAAAAATCAAGATGAAATTAAGCAGTAAATAAAAAATAATAAAGCAGAGATATTACTTTGCCAACAAAGGTCCACCTAGGCAAGGTTATGGTTTTTCCAGTGGTCATGTATGGATGTGAGAGTTGGACTATAAAGAAAGCTGAGCGCCAAAGAACTGACGCTTTTCAACTGTGGTGTTAGAGAAGACTCTTGAGAGTCCCTTGGACTGCAAGGAGATCCAATCAGTCCATCCTAAAGGAGACCAGTCCTGGTTGTTCACTGGAAGGACTGATTTTGAAGCTGAAACTCCAATACTTTGGCCACCTCATGCAAAGAGTTGACTCATTGGAAAAGACCCTGATGCTGGAAGGGATTGGGAGCAGGAGGAGAAGGGGACGACAGAGGATGAGATGGCTGGATGGCATCACCGACTTGATGCACATGGGTCTGGGTAAACTCAGGGAGTTGGTGATGGACAGGGAGGCCTGGCATGCTGCGATTCATGGGGTCGCAGAGTCGGACACGACTGAGTGACTGAGCTGAACAGTATCTAGTTACTTGTATTTTTTAAAGTCTTGTTTTAAATATTAATTAGTAAAGGCTTATTTTAAATGTTATGATTTAGGAGCTGTATTTAATTTTTTCAGAAAATTGAGTGGAACAGCTTACTTGTGATTCTCTTTGATGCTATCTATCTATATCTTTGACATTTAACCAGACCAAAGCTACAACCTGGGCACCCTGAGCCTCTAGCAGGTGTCACCCACACCGAGCTCTTAATATCCAGAGGGAAAGGCGTATTATTTACTGCACCAGGCTTGAAAAATTACACATTATATGGGGACAGTAAATGTCACAACTATATTGGATTGCCGAAATAGTTTATTAAAAATAGAGGTGGAAGATTGCCCAAGATTCTCACGCAATAAACTTTACTTTCCTCCTAATAAAACTCTCCAGTGAAAGTATAATAAATCAACTATCATCAGGAAATTCTTCATTTACAATCACACTCAAATTCTGGTTTCAAAAATGGTGTCGTTTTCCCAAATGCTTGCTGCAGTGCTCGGCCATACCAATGCTTGTTGCATATCCTGGATATCTTCATACCATCCTTTATGCCTCTTTTCTACCCTTTGCCTTGTTTGTATCTCTTATGGCTTAACATTTTTAATGAGGCTCAGTTCTCCAATTTCCTATGCTTTTTATTTAAATGAAGACTTAGTTTTGAACACGATTATGTTGCCTGGTGCACTGACAAACTATTCCAAAAATCAGCTCATTAAAAGCTTATCTACTTGACAAGCCTGATCATTAATATTTTTAATTAGTTTAAGTAATATGAATTTAAAATCAATTTCTGAGTTATACTAAAGATAAAATCACACTCACCTCAAAGCTAATAGAGTAAGTATAGGCAACTTTGATCTCCCCAGAAGCCTTGTTACTTATATCCATGGGGGGTCCAGAGCAGTCTGGTTTATCTATATGGGTATGCTTGAAGCTGTGAGAAGAAACATTTCGGCAAGATGCTGATGAAGTAGTTTTTTTAAATGGAGTAAAGGTTAGAGATCTTGTACATAATTCACAACGCTGCTGACAGTCAAAAGTGATTCAAATCACAACTGTACAAATCTTCACTTCATATAAAGGGTTTAGCTATACATATGCATTATCAAACTATTACTCAAATAAGAGCCAAACTTTTGAAAACAATATTTGAAGAGCGCTAAAGAATCTTCAAAGAAATAAAAACAAACACTGAGGGAGTGTAAACTAACTGCCATCTTATTATGGTATGCATTTCTTTACTATTAGTGGAATGAGAAAATAGCTAAATCAGTTGGTGCTGGGGGCAGGGAGAATCATGGGGGGGAAAAAAAGAATACTCAATTAAAAAAGCACCTCCCAAATAAATGATAGGTATGTTCACACTAAAAAAGCTGGTAATTTGAAGATATGCCCTTGCAATGCCTTGTCACATACTGGCATCTAACACTTCATGAAGACTTTCGATATGACACACTAAGCAGCTCATCTGGGCCTCTGCTTTTTCACTGTAAAAGGAAACACGGTCCTGACCACTCTTGTTCTCCACTCCAGGCTGACATGGAAAAGCTGTCAAAAAGTGACTGAAAAACAAAACAAAAAGGCACCTTGGTTTGCCTACCACCTACCATGACAGGAAAATAAATATTTATATGGTTTCTCGGGACAACCCATTACTCAATAAATCATGCTAAAGGGAATTTTAGTAAAAACAACTAACATACCAAATTATATGTCAGAACACTGACTAAAGAAAGTTAACTGGGCCCAAAATATTTACTCTTTGGGTCTAAATTTCACTTACAGTTAATTTTTTTTTTTTTTTAATCTATTTCACAGTTACCTTTTTGGTTCAAGTTTAGCAGCCACTAATCTTGCTCCCATGGATCCAGTCTCAACAACATGATAATATATTTTGATGTCAACATGGTTGAAGATGTAAAACGTATCTCTTTCATGGAATTCTGACTGTGGAACAGAACTTAGTGTTAGAACACTGGCTATAAAAGAATCAAAACATAAAACTTTAAAATGAGCCCCACCATTCAGGAAAATGCAAACCCACCCAGAATTTTCACCTTTTCTGTAAAAATGAGTAAGTTTTAAGCTTAAACTCCCTTGAAGTATAGTTTAACTAAACTACAGTGTTGTGCTAGCTTCTGGTATACAGCAGTGATTCAGTTATATATATATCTCCCTTCCCATTACAGTTTACTACAAAATACTGAATACAGTTCCCTGTGCTGTACAGTATGTTGCTTACTGAGTAGTTTGCATCAAATAATCCAAAATTTCTAATTTATCCTCCTCCCCCCTTCCCCTTTGGTAACCATAAGTTTGTTGTTTCCTATGTCTGTGAATCTGTTTGTGCTTTGTAAGTAAGTTCATTTGTATCATTTTTTAAGATTCCACATATAAGTGATATTATATATTTTGTCTTTCCTGTCTTATTCTACTTACTATGATAATCTCTAGGTCCATCTATGATGCTGCAAATGGCACTATTTCATTCCTTTTCATGGCTGAGTATTATAATATCCCACTATGTGTGTGTATATGTCTGAATATCATTAAGAGGTTGATATTCAGGTTATATTCATTAAGAGATTAAACCAGGTTAACCTTATTATATAAAATTTTATATATATTCCCCAATAATTTTGAATACTTTCTCAATTAATGCCTTCACTTATTTTGTTTTTTTTTTAATCATAAAAGAATGGCCTCAAAGATTGATACCTTTTTAAAAAGGTGTAATATCCAAACTTTTGCAATACAATATTCGATGGACTTAATTTTGCAATACAAATTTCATAGACTTACAACGAGGTCTTTCTGGTAGTCCACTAAGAACATTTTTTTAACAGAGTCAGAACATACAAAGTCCAAGCCCGTAGCATAGTATTTAGCATGTAAAAGACAATGCCTGTAAATGTTGAACCGCATCTGAATTATTTAGTTCCAGAGTTATAAACTGCAACTCAAGTATGGGAGTTCCCTGGCAGTCCAGTGGTTAGGACCTGGCACTTTCACTGTGGTGACCCAGGTTCAATCCTTGGTTGGGAACTAAGCAGCCACAAGCCTTGTGTTGCAGCGCCCCACCCCCCCACAAAAAAAGACTGAGCAGTTCTTCAGAACATGCAAACAGTACTCATTTGATGAATATAACATTTTGTGTCCAGATAAGCCTACCAAAAAGCTTATTTTAAAAGCAGCAGAGTTAGTTTACCAGAAACTTACATTAATAACACAGGCATCTTTTGCATGCCCTTTATCTGTAATGTAACAGCCAATAGGAAATCCAGGATTACAGAATCTCTGACCATCTTCAACATCGTAACACCACGTTACAGGCATATTATCCACAATCCTGTGCATGGAAATGAAAGTCAAATTACAAACCACCAAACACGACTAGGAATTACTCACCAAATCTGTCCTCACTCTGTAAAATTTAAATGTCTAGAAATGCCTTAAGGTGTCAAAACGACACACAAAAAATTACATAGAATGTGGTATTTCATAAGTGATAGTATTATGCCAATATATGACACACTATAGTGAGAAAAAAATCTTTATAGCTTTTTTGAAAGGGAGCTTTATAAGTTAATTTACTGCAATCACTAACTTAACAATGTCATTATCTAGATACCTAAGTATAATTTATCTTCAAAAGCTCTAAATAGGTATGAATCAGTATGTTTAGTTTCTTGGGAACAGCTTATGGAACAGTATAGAAAGAAATATTTTATTAGTCAGGTAGTTCAATAAAAAAGGAGAAGAATATAATTGCAAGATATGGGGA